>ML662497.1:131557-168389 GCA_007570785.1 Antilocapra americana
GGGGGAAGCATATGTAAACCCATGGTGATATCATGACATTGTATGGCAAAAACAAGTAAAAAAAAAATAAATAAATAAATTAAAAAATTAAAAGCTTCTGCACAACAAAGGAAACTATAAGCAAGGTGAAAAGACAGCCTTCAGAATGGGAGAAAATAATAGCCAATGAAGCAACGAACAAACAATTAATCTCAAAAATATACAAGCAACTCCGGTAGCTCCATTCTAGAAAAATAAACAAACCAATCAAAAAGTGGGCCAAAGAACTTAACAGACATTTCTCCAAAGAGGAATGGAGAAAATGGCTAACAAACACATGAAAAGATGCTCAACATCACTCATTATCAGAGAAATGCAACTCAAAACCACAATGAGGTACCACTTTACACCAGTCAGAATGACTGCCATCCAAAAATCTACAAGCAATAAATGCTGGAGAGGATGTGGAGAAAAGGGAACTCTCTTACACTGTTGGTAGGAATGCAAACTAGTACAGCCACTATGGAAAACAGTGTGGAGATTCCTTAAAAAGCTGCAAATAGACCTGCCATATGACCCAGCAATCCCACTGCTGGGCATACACACCAAGGAAACCAGAATTGAAAGAGACACGTGTACCCCAGTGTTCATCGCCGCATTGTTTACAATAGCCAGGACATGGAAGCAACCTAGATGCCCATCAACTGATGAATGGATAAGAAAGCTGTGGTACATATACACAATGGAATATTACTCAGCATTAAAAAAAAATTCATTTGAATCAGTTCTACTCAGTTGGACGGAACTGGAGCCCATTATCCAGAGTGAAGTAAGCCAGAAGGAAAAACAACAATACAGCATACTAACGCATATATATGGAATTTAGAAAGACGGTAACGAGAACCCAGCATGCGAGACAGCAAAAGGAATGCAGATGTATAGAACAGACTTGTGGACTCTGTGGATGAGGGCAAGGGTGGGATGATATGGGAGAATGGCATTGAAACATGTTAATTACCATATGTGTAATCAATTGCCAGCCCAGGATTGATGCTCGGGGCTGGTGCATTGAGATTTCCCGGGGAGAGGGAGGAGGGAGGGGGGTTCTGGAGGGGGAGCATATGTAAACCCATGGCGATATCATGTCATTGTATGGCAAAACTAATTTAAAAAAAAAAGAAAAATGAGTATTAATAAAAAGCAACTAGCTGCTTCTTAAAAAAAAAAAGACAGGGGGAAAGAGTAACTATATCAGTATAAATGCAATAAGTCTATTTCAGAACAGAGAACGTGTTATGTGCAAGTACCAACCTCACAGCTTCTCTTAGTGCTAAAAGGGAGAACTTGACACAGATCCCTGCTCTTGGGTTCCTCTTCCTCAGGGTGGTCTTTGGATCATGAATTTCAGAACTCTTTGAGTCAGGCTCAGAGTTTATTCAAATTTGTTTCCCCAACATTTTCATGTAAAAAACATTTTCTTGGGGATGTTAATTAGTTCAAGTGGACTCAAATATTTACTATAGATGTTCCAAGGAGAGAGAGGAGAAGTAAGATAATTTGACTAATTATTATTCACACAGACACACATAATTAAAACAACTCCCAAGTAACAACATTAAGCTTGTCTTAAGACCAAAGAGAATGAAATAGAAGAAAATAGCTTTTTCAAATTTTCATATCAAGTCACCAGTCTTTGAAATTTGAATTCAGAGACCTTAATAGGTGGTCAAATTCTCACACTAATAAAAACATTATATATCTTCCCTTTAAACTTCAATGAACTAATTTGTATCAACATTTACTGTGTTTTAAACAACGATTATTTCATTCTATGCTTTGTGTGTACTTATGAAACTAAAGCTTTTCTGAGATGTCATGATAAGATGTTCCTTACTCTCTGTAAAACTCAATATATCCCAGTATGATTTTCTCATCTAACTTAAGCATTCACTACAGGCATCCTTTAAATAGTAAGCTCCTGATGAATTTAAATGCTGACAGTTCATCAACTAATTGACAGAATCTTGAAGGGCAAAGAAATGATGAAGGTGTTATGAAGGACTGCCAATTGCAAATCAATCAGAAATGCATATAAAATAGCTCTTCTAATGTAAGTCAATGTAATTAGATTTGCCTTTATTTGATTTGCACATTACTTTTCAGAAATTTACCTAATGAATAAAAGACATGTATGCATAAAATTAATTCAGAAGTTTAGTGCTTGTATGCTCTGCCTCTAGGTTGCAAATTTTTCAAATTAATTTCTAAATTTGCTAAAACAAATTTTTAGTCTTATGCAAAATTAGTCACACGAATACATCAAAACACTTCTGTATTTCCAACACTTGAAACTTCCTTTGCCACACCAGATCATCATCTAGGTCCATTCAGAAGCCTCTCAAATCTATCTTTCCTATTTTCTCCTGCTTTTCAGACCTACCTTTCCAACTCCAAAAAGAACACATTCACTAATCCTGAAACTCAATATAGAATGTATTCTTTCAAAATCAATTTATGGAACACCAACTTTGTAGGTACTGTGTTAAGTGGGAAAAGACAGCGCTAACCAAATAATGCATTCCTAATATTATTTAGGTTCCAATCTTTAATTCTAAACTACACCCATTGGATAAAAACTGTTCAGTTATTCCCATCACTTAAAGGATGTTTTAGGTTGTATTCCCTGGAGTCATTGTTGCGTTTTTTTCCTCACTTCTTATACTTTATCTTATTTATTTATTTATAATGGAAGTACTGTTGATTTACAATGCTGTGTTAGTTTCAGGTATATTGCAAAGTGATTCAGATTCGTTTCCCTTATAGATTATTACAAAATATTGCATATAGTTCCCTGTGCTATACATTACGTCTTTGTTAGTTATCTCTTTTATATATAGTAGTGTGTTAATCTCAAACTCCTAATTTATCCTTCCCTCCTCTTCCCCTTTGACAACCATAAATTCATTTTCTATGTCTGTGAGCCTATTTCTGTTTTGTAAATAAGTTCATTTGTATCATTTTTGTAGATTCCACATGTAAGCAATATCATATAATATTTACCTGGCTTGTATATACATATATATATATATATATATATATACACACACACACACACTATATCCTCTTTAGTTGTCTGTCAGTGATCTTTAACTTTCCAGATTATTCTTCAGAAGACACTGAGATTAATTATCACATCACACTTTATAAAAATGACTTTCAATAAATTCTCTGCTAAGCATATCAATTCCATAATTTTTTTTATCATTGTCTGATCCTCTTTAAGTGATATCAACCAATTTTCAGCTTCCTCCTGATGCCAGCTCCCAGGTTTTTACTGTCTATGTCCTAGCTTCTCACCATTCACTGTCTTAGAATTCTCTGCCCTCTTCTTTTCAATATCATTTCTTCCCTTCACTGAATCTTCAACTCAAGCCTCACTTTTCTCCTGACATTTTTCTCTCTAACCTATTAATTACAGATAGATCTTTTCTCCAAAATTCTATAATATGAAAAGTAAAAAATTTAGTTCTTCCTTCTATCCCAACTTATATCCTTTTCTGATTATTGAATATTAGCCTCTAGTCTTCTGTTCATAGGGTTCTCAGTTCAGTCAGTTCAGTCACTCAGTCGTGTCCAACTCTTTGTGACCCCATGAACCGCAGCATGCCAGGCCTCCCTGGCCGTCACCAACTCTCAGAGTCCACCCAAACCCATGGCCATTGAGTCAGCAATACCATCTAACCATCTCATCCTCTATCACCCCCTTTTCCTCCTGCCTTCAATCTTTCCTAACATCAGGGTCTTTTCAAATAAGTCAGCTCTTCGCATCAGGTGGCCAAAATATTGGAGTTTCAGCTTCAACATCAGTCCTTCCAATTAACACCAGGACTGATCTCCTTTAGGATGGACTGGTTGGATCTCCTTATAGACCAAGGGACTCTCAAGAGTCTTCTCCAACACCACAGTTCAAAAGCATCAATTCTTCTGCGCTCAGCTTTCTTTATAGTCCATCTCTCACATCCATACATGACCACTGGAAAAATCATAGCCTTGACTAGACAGACCTTTGTTGACAAAGTAATGTCTCTGCTTTTTAATATGCTGTCTAGGTTGGTCATAACTTTCCTTCCAAGGAGTAAGCATCTTTTAATTTCATGACTGCAATCACCATCTGCAATGATTTTGAAGTCCCAAAAAATAAAGTCAGCCACTGTTTCCACTGTTTCCCCATCTATTTGCCATGAAGTGATGGGACCGGATGCCATGGTCTTAGTTTTCTGAATGTTGAGCTTTAAGCCAACTTTTTCACTTTCCTCTTTCACTTTCATCAGCAGAGCTGACAAATAACAATACTTATCATGGAGTATTTTGTCCCCTCAAAAATGGCATTAAATTTTCTCATTCTCTTTTAAATATCCTTCATTGCTTATAACAAAGGCTCTGTAAGAGCAGTCTATTGATGATGTGTTTATGTTTTATTTTTTAAGACAGAAAACCTGGAATCTCCTTTGTGGGTTTATAGGTTGCTAACTTTCCTGTTCTAATTAAACTTTGAAGCCCTACTTGAATTATTCTACTCCTAGATTCCATATATCACTAGCTCTCTCCCGTGAATAATTTAGTTTTCCACATCAGAAGTTTCCACTAAATAATGAAGCCACAAAAATGTGACCCCAGAGAACATTTACATTATTTATTTCTATTTGCTATAGGAACTTCCTTTAAAGCTGAAGTGTCTCCTAGAATATAGAGTTGGTTTTAAATTAGAACATTTTATAACTTGTACCAAAATCCATCCACTATCTTTGTAAGCCAAAAATCCTAAAATAATATTTTTAAATTTGTAGCTTACTACTCAGTCTACTTTCTTCAGACACACTTGCACATGGCAAGACTGTGGGCCAAAATCTCCCTGTCACCTCTTCACCTTATAAGAAAGATGAGGCCAGTCTATCTTCATCTGGCCAAGCCTTCTGTAACCACAGGAACCAAAGAATATAAGCACGGAGGTGCCATACAAGTGTCAATGGTTTATGTAGCTAGTCTGTTCTTGAGTGAATCCTCTTTGCCTAATCTTCAAGAGGAATACAAATGAGAAGCTGCATTATTTTTTTATTGTTTTCTATGCTTTTGGTTACTTCACCTAATAATATCACATACAGTGTGATTCACAGGAGTCACAGTTTAAATCGTGTTAGGGCTTTGCCTAGGGAAATGCTGTGTGCTTCTTTTCCAAGTCCTCTGTCAAAGCTTCAGAATCTCCTGTTCATTCTGGATAATATACACAGAAAGAGAGAAAAAGCTGATCCTCTGTTTTCTTTAAGTTAAATCCTGCCAGGAAAGATTAAAAAGAAAATCTGTCCTTTTGTATGTCAATGTTTATCCCTAACATAATTTTATTGCATTTGAGTACTTGCAAAGCATATCTTTGTTTTTGAGTGCTCAGGCTTAGGCACCAAGCAGTGTCGAACTCTTTGTGGCCCTGTGGACTGTAGCCAAATGGACAACCGTATGGAGCCCAGCCTCTTCTGTCCAGGGGATTTTCCAGGCAAGAATAATGGAGTGTGTTGCCATTTCCTCCTCCAAGGGATCTTTCTGACCCAGATATTAAACCCATGTCTCTTGCATTAATAGGTGGATTCTTTACCACTGAACCACTTGGGAAGCTGTTATTGCAAATCCTATTATTCTAATTCTATGTGAAATGAACTGGCCTATGCTAATAAAAAAGGATGGATCATGGTGGAGAGTTCTGACAAAATGTGGTCCACTGGAGAAGGTAATGGCAAACCACTTCAGTATTTTTGCCTTGAGAATCCCGTGAACAGCATGAAAAGGCAAAAAGATATGACACTGAAAGATGAACTCCCCAAGTTGGTAGGTGCCCAATATGCTACTGGAGAAATAACTCCAGAAAGGATGAAGAGACAGAGCCAAAGTGAAATAACACTCAGCTGTGAATGTGACTGGTGATGGAAGTAAAGTCTGAAGTTGTAAAGAACAATATTGCATAGGAACCTGGAATATTAGGTCCATGAATCAAGGTAAATTGGAAGTGGTCAAACAGGTGATGGCAAGAGTGAACATCAACATTTGAGAAATCAGTGAACTAACATGGACCAGAATGGGTGAACTTAATCCAGATGACCATTATATCTACTACTGTGGGCAAGAATCCTTTAGAAGAAATGGAGTAGCCCTCATAGTCAACAAAAGAGTCCCAAATGCAGTACTTGGTTGCAGTCTCAAAAATGACAGAATGATCTCTGTTCGTTTCCAAGGCAAACCTTTCAATATCACAGTAATCCAAGTCTATGCCCCAACCACTAATGCTAAAGAAGCTGAAATTAAACAGTTCTATGATGAGCTATAAGACCTTCTAGAACTAACATCAAACAAGCTGAAATTAAACAGTTCTATGATGAGCTATAAGACCTTCTAGAACTAACATCAAAATAGATGTCCTTTTCATCACAGGGGACTGGAATGCAAAAGCAGGAAGTCAAGAGACACCTGGAGTAACAGGCAAGTTTGGCCTTGGAGTACGAAATGAAGCAGGGCGAAGACTAACAGAGTTTTGCCAAGAGAACACACTGGTCATAGTAAACAACCTCGTCCAACAACACAAGAGACGAATCTACATATAGACATCATCAGATGGTCAATACTGAAATGAGATTAATTTCAGTATTGATGGTCAATACTGAAATGAAATGATGTTCTTTGCAGCTAAAGATGGAGAAACTCTATACAGTCAGCAAAAACAAGACTAGGAGCTGACTGTGGCTCAGGTCATGAACTCCTTATTGCCAAATTCAGATTTAAATTGAAGAAAGTAGGGAAAACCACTAAGCCCCTCTGATATGGTCTAAATCAAATCCCTTATAATTATACAGTGGGAGTGAGAAATAGATTCAAGGGATTAGATCTGATAGACAGAGTGCCTGAAGCACTATGGACAGAGTTTTCTAACATTGTACAGGAGGTAGTGATCAAACCATTCCCAAGAAAAAGAAACACACAATGGTTGTCTGAGGAGGCCTTACAAATAGCTGAGAAAAGAAACAAAAGGCAAAGGAGAAAAGAAAAGATAGATCCATCTGAATACAGAGTTCCAAAGAATAGCAAGGAGAGATAGGAAAGCCTTCCTCAGTGATCAATGCAAAGAAATAGAAGGACACAATAGAATGGGAAAGACTAGAGATCTCTTTAAGAAAATTAGAGATACCAAAAGAACATTTCATGGAAAGATGGCCGCAGTAAAGGACAGAAATGGTCTGGATCTAAGAGAAGCAGAAATATCAAGAAGAGGTGGAAAGAATACACAGAAGAACTACACAAAAATGATCTTAATGACCTAGATAACCAAGATGTTGTGATCACTCACCTAGAGGCAGGCATCCTAGAATGTGAAGTCAAGTGGGCCTTAGGAAGCATCACTCTGAACAAAGCTAGTAGAGGTGATGGAATTCCAGTTGGGCTACTTCAAATCCTAAAAGATGATGCTGTTAAAGTGCTACACTCAATATGGCAGCAAATCTGGAAAACTCAGCAGTGGCCACAGGACTGGAAAAGTTCAGTTTTTCATTCCAACCCCCAAAAAAGGCAATATCAAAGAATGTTCACAACAATTGCACTCATTTGCACACAATTGCACTCATCCCACACACTAGCAAAGTAATGCTCAAAATTCTCCAAGCTAGGCTTCTATAGTCCATGAGCTGAGAACTTCCAGATGTTCAAGCTGGATTTAGGAAAGGCAGAAGAACCAGAGATCAAATTGCCAACATCCATTGGATTATAGAAAAAAACAAGAATTCCAGAAAAATATCAACTTCTGCTTTATTGACTATGCCAAAGCCTTTGTGTGGATCACAACAAACTGTGGAAAATTCTTCAAGAGACAGGAATACCAGACCACCTTTCCTGCCTCCTGAGAAATCTGTATGCAAGTCAAGAAGTAAGTTAGAACTGAACATGGAACAACAGATTGGTTCAAAACTAGGAAAGGAGTGTGTCAAGGCTGTATATTGTCACCCTGCTTATTTAACTTATTGCAGAGTACATCATGCGAAATGCCAGGCTGGATGAAGCACAAGCTGAAATCAAGATTGCTGGTAGAAATATCAATAAGCTCAGATATGCAGTTGACACCACCCTTATGGCAGAAAGTGAAGAAGAGCTAAAGAGCCTCTTGATGAAAGTGAAAGAGGAGAGTGAAAAAGTTGGCTTAAAATTCAACATTCAAAAATGAAGATCATGGTCTGGTCCCATCATTTCATGGTCTGGTCCCATCATTTCATGGCAAATAGATGAGGAAACAGTGGAAACAGTGAGAAACTTTATTTCCTTGGGCTCCAAAATCACTGCAGATGGTGATTGCAGCCATGAAATTAAAAGACGTTTGTTCCCTAGAAGAAAAGCTATGACAAACCTAGACAGCATACTGCAAAGCAGATACGTTACTTTGCTAACAAAAGTCCATCTAGTCAAAACTATGGTTTTTCCAGTAGTCGTGTATGGAAGTGAGGGTTGGACTATAAAGAAGGCTGAGAGCAGAAGAATTGATGCTTTTGAACTGTGGTGTTGGAGAAGACTCTTGAGAGTCCTTTGGGCTGCAGGAGATCAAAACAGTTCTGAAGGAAGTCAGTCCTTAATCATTGGAAAGGACTAATGCTGGAACTCTAATTCTTTGGCTACCTGATTCGAAGAGCTGACTTACTGTAAAGACCATAATGCTGGGAAAGATTGAAGGCAGGAGGAAAAGGGGACAACAGAGGATGAGATGGTTGAATAGTTTCATTGACTCGATGGGCATGAGTTTGAGCAAGTTCTGGGAGTTGGTGATGGAGAAGGAAGCCTGTTGTTCTGTATTCCATGGGGCCGCAAAGAGTCGGACATGACTGAGTGACGGTACTGAGCTGATGCTAATAAAAACAGTCTGAGTGACCTGTCTCTGTCATGTCTAACCTGCAGCAAGTATCTTGCCTAGAACATAGAAAAGCCTTGAAAAGTAGATGACAAATGAATAAATAAATGAATGAATGTTCTTTTTGTCTAAATTTAATATTTCTATAGTAATGGCTTTTATTTTTTTAAGTATATACCAGTCATTAACGACCATTCTTGAAATTTGGAGAATATGTTGAAGTATTTTACCATTAACAAACTCTAAATAAATTATGGGTTTTTAGGTGTCATATGTACATTTTACAACCCAAGGAGTTGTCTAGGTTAACAATAAAAGGAGCAAAGGTGATAAAACTATGAAATAGTAAGTTTTCTTAGTGTCCATATCAACTCTGTACTTAGATTTTTGTGTCAGTCAGATCAAGGTAAAGCTTTCCACCAGCAGAGTAATTATATGCCTGTTAAGGTAATCATCCTGACTTGGTCAAACTGAATCAGTTCTTGTATATACTTCTACTGTTCTCCTTCTACTCTGTTGTGTAGTTTTGCCTAGGATTCCCAAATTCCATTTTTCCATACACAAATCCTGCATACCTTTAATGGCAGTTTCAATGGAATCTCTTCTATGGAGGCTTTCCCTCAAAATCAACTGAAATGAGTGTTTTCATCATAAAATTTTAACTACTTGGTTATAACTACTTTGGTTTTAACTACTTGGTTTAATGACCACTAATTTAAAAGGCAGACAGTCCATTCCATTTCAATATGTATTATTGACTGAATAGTCAAGAATAGGGTACTATAATCATTCTACTGATTTGACAAGTAGGAATATTTGTAACAGATACAATTATTTTTGTTTATTACATGATTTTCTTTTTATAGACCCATAGAAAACAGTATTTCTCAGCTTCTTTTGGATTTGCATTCACATTGTATGACTGGTTCTGATCAAGAAAATATAAGCAGCAGAAATGACTTGTGTTGAAAAAAATGAAACTAGTGAATATAACATAAAAGAAACAGATTCACAGATATAGAGAAAAAGCTAGTGGTTGCCAGTGGGGAGAGAGAAGGAGTAGGGGCAAGACAGAGGTAGGGGATTAATAGGTACAAGCTACTATCTATATAATAAATAAGCAGCAAGGGTATATTGTACAGCACAGGGACTATGGTCTATATTTTATAATAACTAAAAATATAATATAGCCTCTAAAAATTGTGATCACCATGTTGTACATCTGAAACTTATGTACAGCAATTATGGTGGTTTAGTCACTGAGCTATGTTTGATTCTTGGGACCCCAGGAACTATAGCACCCCATGCTCTTCTGGCCATGGGATTTCTCAGGCAAGAATACTGGAGTGGGTTGCATTTCCTTCTCCAGGGGATCTTCCCAACCCAGGGATCATACTGCATCTCCTGCATTGCAGGGAGCTACTGCTGAGCCACCAGGGAAGCCCATAGCAACTATACCTCAATAAAAAAACAAAAAGAAATGACTTGGTATGAATTAAACGGAGGGAGCTATCAGCACCTGACCTCATTCTGTGCCTTCTCAAGTAGCCATGTGTTGAGGTGCAGGAACTAGGACTGAGGTTTATGACTGGTTAACCATGGTCAAAGATGGTTAACCAAAGATGGTCTCTGATCCATGCTTGAAGGAGACCCCGTGCTGACCCACATGGCCCTTTGCATGAGTGAGAAATAAACTTACTGAATGTGTCCCCGGAATTTCAGGGTTAATTTTTAATCATGAATAGCTTTCCTCATCTTGACAACTATTCTCTCCTATCTCACAGAATAAAGCTGAAGATTCAGTGAAGAAAAGCACTTTTCAAACATATACGCTATGCCTAGTATTATGCAAATTGCTTACCTATATGAATTAATGTAATAATATATTAAAATAGCTGGGCTTCCCAGGTGACACTAGTGGTAAAAAAAAAAACAAAAAACCTGCTTGCCAATACAAGAGATGTAAGAGATGCGAGTAAAATCCCTGGGTCAGAAAGCTCCCCTGGAGGAGGGCACGGCAACTGACTCCAGTATTCTTGCCTGCAGACTCCCATGGACAGAGGACCCTAGTGGGCTACGGTCCATAGGGCCGCAGAGAGTCAGACACAATTGAAGTGACTCGGCACGGCACAACACAACATAGTAAAATATCATGGAAACTATAAACATTTGTGTAAAAGGATTAATAGTTTGCTCAGGTACATGTCCTTCGGCCTTACTGATCTGTAGGGTCCTTAAGAATGGATTGGAATATAACTTAGTTATCAGAGGCGGTATTGACCAATATTTAAGAATGTGGGTTGTAGACGCAAATCTTAAGCATACCACTTACTTGCTGCATGATTGTGTATTAGTTACCCAATACTTCTGTGTCATGTTTACTTATCTCTAAAACACGATGAATAATACTACCTACCTCACTGAATTTTTGTGAGGCATAAATTATTTGATACACATAAAGTGCTTAGGAAAATTAAGGCTTCAAAATATTTTGCTGTTATTTATTTTTCCCACATATTCTTCTCAGAATTCAGCAGTATTTTGGGAGAGTAAATAGATAATAATAAGGCTATGTTTTCTCATCTCTGCTGTGATGAATTTTCTTGGATAATAATAAAACTTTGCATATCATGTCTTTAGTCAAGTTTACTATAGCTTCTTTCCCACATTTTACAGTCTGTGCTTTTAGCTTACATTTTTATATTAAGATTATCTTTTTAAAAATACAAGAAAAATATTTTTCATGCTATATGGATGTAGCCATGACACGTGTTGACCCTAAACAAAGAACTACTTTTATCTGCTGAGTTGGTGGAGATAGAGAAGGCTGCTCTCAGACATCTGTTTACATAAGTTGTGAATGTGGCAGAGTCTGAGGCAATGAAAGTGGGCAGCGCAATGTCCTTTTCCCGGAGCAATACTACAACATAAATAAATCCTAGCCCTGTGGAAATGAGTGAGGCTTAAACACAAGGAGATGCTTTCATGTGAGAATAAGGCACTCTAAGTGTTGAGTCAGATAAGCCTTCATTTTAATTAAGGAGCCCCACCTTTATAGTTTGTCTGCTAATTAAAGCTGTGTTGATAAAATTGATGTTTCCGCAGAGACAAATTTACTCTTATACTATTAAAAATATAAAGCACTATTTTATATTTTTATGCAGTAATGATTTTATTTGTGCTTTTTTAAGGAGCCATGATTTAATCCATAATTATAGGTATCAGCTTCAACAAAGAATCTATTTTTTTTGAATGAAAGATTTTTAAAATTCAATTGTGCTTTACAATTTTCAAAAGTTATGTATATATGTGTGTGTGTGTTTTATTTTATCTGTAATTAAGCTTATTTGACTTGAACATCTTGTAAAATAATCTGGACTCAATAATTTTGGTTTACCAAGCTAATCAAACAGTTTATTCGGTTTTTTATGTGTTCATTCCTTTACTCATCAGTTATTTATTGAACAACTACCATATGCCAGGCATTGTGTGAGGCCTTGGTTTGCACTGGAGAGCAATATAGATGTTGTCTCTGTTCCCATGAAGTCTGTAGTCAGATGATAGACACATAGAGTCAACAAGTAAATGTGTCATTGTGAAGGCAAAAAATATTACAGAGAAAATGAATAAAATTGTTTGACAAAGAATACAGTGAGAAGAATCACTTTTCTTTGGTCGTTCAGGGAGAACCTCTCTGAAGAGTCATTTAAACAGAGACCCCTAAGTGAGAAGAATCCAGCCTTACAGAGTCTGGAAAAGAACATTCTACATGAAGGGATGACCACTTGAAAAAGTGGCAGTGAAGTTTATGCACTGGATGGTAGGTAGTGAGAGAGTGACATTAGCTAGGCCAAAGAATAAAGAACACTATAGTTTACAGGAAAGAGCTGAATTTTTTCCTAAATACAATAAAAAGATATTGAAAAGTTTTACATAGTTAAGAATTGATTTGTGCTTAAAATAGATCACAGCGACTGGTTTATAAAAAAAAAAAAAGGTTTTAAGCTGGAAGACATGTATAAAAACTGTTGCCATAAGCCAGAGACTTGGACCAGGACAATAAATAGGCAGAAAAGTTCCTAGATTAGAGAGTGATTTAGAAGCAAAGTCAATAGGGAGCTTCCCAGGTGACTCAGTGGTAAAGAATGCAGGAGACACAGGTTTGATCCCTGGGTTTGGAAGATCCCCTGGATGAGGAAATGGCAACCCACTCCAGTATTCTTGACTGGTAAATCCCATGGACAGTAGAGCCTAGAGGGCTATAGTCCATGGGGTCACAAGAGAGTTGGACACAACTTAGCAACTAAACAGCAACAACAAAGTCAATAGGATTCAGTGATGGATTGAATATGGAGACATAATGCATAGAGAGGGAAAAGAGATGTCCAGGGTGATTTCCATGCATGTGGTGATAAACATCATGCCCCTGAGTGGATGATATAACCCCATGCATAGATGTGCAAGACAGGAAAGGTTCTTAAGTCCAACTTCTTTTGAGTGTCTGAATCTTCATATATTCACTTTGGAGCTATAGGAGCATCACATCCTGAGCTATAGCTAATTTAAAAGCAGGGGATGCACAGCTAGAAAATTACAAAAAAGAAAAATTTCTATTTTTTTCTCATCAATTTGTTCTAGCCTTTAGTATATGTGTGAGAATTAGAAATATAAAGATATGAGGGAAGTAATATGGAAGCATGAGTAGAAAGGCATAGAAAATTACTGGCATAAACTAAATAAGTCTGAAAAAGATTTAAAAGTTGTGTTGTTAAAATTTAGGTCAATAAATAAAACATTTCAGTTCAAATTTTCATGTACTTAATCAAGCTTTACTCTCTCCAAAAATATTTCTAAAAATAAAAATTTCAATGTCTCACTGAGCAGAAACAATGTGTTTTTCCAGTTTTTCATGCTCAATTGTGTAGGCGACTCCATAATTTCATGGTACTAAAGTATACTTTCATTAATGAACATAGAGGAAAATGAAGACAAATGGGAAAAGAGTTTTTACCAATTAGTTAATTCAACTGCTAATTCTATAGATCCAAATTTCAAAGGTGTACAAATGATGCTTATGTTTAACCCACTTGTAACTTAATTTAACTAAATTTCCAATAAATACTATAGTTTGGACTAAATGTTAGAAGAGCAAATTCAAATGTGGGATGGGGAAAACCTTTAATTTGGGGCAGAGTCAAATGAGGCTTTTGTGAATGGTAACCATATTTGACACTTTTAGTCTCTTTGAATTTGTTTATCTATCTATAAAATGAGCATAATATAACCCTTAGAGTTGTTAAGAAAATTAGTGCAGATAGTGTAGGTAGACTGCAGATGTATTGTTAGGCATCATTGATTGCTCTGAGAAGATATACTATGTATATGGACCAGAAGATAAATGTGTATTATACACAGTGCAAACAAGTTATAGTAAATTACATATTAGAAGATAAAACAAGTGATATTATTATTTAGCCAGTAAATATTTATTGAGAGCAATTACTTGAAAGATACAATCTGAATGCTGGAAACAGAGAAGTTTAAAAAAAAAAACTCTCACGTAGATTATATTCTAGCAGGAAAAGCTGTTTCTCGATAAATACCTATGTAATATTTAGGTAGTGATAAATACGCAGAAAAAATATGCAAAATGAGACAGGTGGAGACATACTATAGAATAGTTAGGTAATAAAGTGGAATTTGAGCAGATACTAAAGAAAAGGATCTATGTAGTGGCTCAGCAGTAAAGAATCCACCTGCAATGTAGGAGACCCAAGTTTGGTCCCTGGGTAGAGAAGATCTCCTAAAGAAGGGAATGGCAACCCACTCTAGTAGTCTTACCTGGAGAATTCCATGAACAGAGGAGTCTGATGGGCTATAGTCTATGGGGTCACAGAGTCGAACATGACTCAGCGACTAACTAATTAAAAGCAGTAAAAGGCAAACATGTCACTATGTGCGGGGAAAACGTTTTCAGGGAAAGGAACAGCAAGTGCCAAGGTTTGAGGCCCAAGTGTGCTCATTGTGCTCTTGGATTCCAAGTAGGACACTGTGGCTGGAGCAGAATAATTGAGATGAGATGAGGTCAGAATGAGAAATTAGCAGCAGATGACATCATAGAGTTAGTAAGGTATAAGATCATAGGAGTTTTTTAAATTTTTTTTAACAAAGTAAATCTGTGGAAAATGAGGTTCATTTAGCAACCATACAACCAAAGAAATTTCAGTAAGTTTATTTTTCTTCTACTTTTTTCTCAAATATAACTGCTTTTTTTATTTTCTCTATTTCATACGATGGAGGACAGCAATAATATTAGCTTATGCCTTATAATAAACCAAAATGATATTGTTATTCATCTCTCCGTTCCCCAGGCCTCTACCCTTACCATATTTCATTAAAGGAATAAAGAAAGGGAAAGGTTCCCAACTAAACTTTCAAAACTTCTGTCAAATTTATATCCTTAAATAATTTCACATAGGAAGAATATATTTGGTTTTGACTTATTGGGATCTATATTACCCTTACAAAATGAATAATATTTGTAACTACAGAAGCTGAGATGACCAGAATTGCACTGGATGTCCTCAAACTTTTCTTTTTTAGTTCTAAAATCTTATAACTCTGTGTAATTAAATCAGCATAATCAATAGCTAATGAATAAGCCACAAGCAATAGCTTCATTTTAATTTTCTTTGCATGACTTTTTCTTCCATTAGGTGCATATATTTCATGATTTTTGTCATTAAGTTGTGAGAAAAAATGTAAATTGTATTTCTTTATAAATGATTTTCTCTAAAAATTTCTTCTGAATGGTGAGTGGAAAGAATGACACGACTAAAGCATACAAGAATGATTGCACAAATATCATCGTGTTGCCACTGCAATAGCATAGTGATATACATACAACTCCTAAGGAATATAGTTTGATGCTTAAATGTATGTCCTTTTTGTGTCCAGAGAAATTTAAGTTATACAATGTATATCATGTCAGGCACTATGTTGAACATTTATGTTGTTATTTAATTTGTACAACATCAGTATAAGATAAGTGTCACTATTCAATATTACCTACAAAGAAATTCAGCCTCAGAGAAACAAAGTATTTTCCCAATATTACATATTCCTCAGCAAATAGTTACGCAGATACATAAAATAATGCCTACATGAGCTATTGCAGGTTCAACTTTAGGGAAAACATGATAGAGAAAAAGAAGTGATTACACATATTGAAAATACATATCATAAGCTGTGACTGAGGATTTACTGTTCATTTATGGGGTGTATTATAAAATGAACTTCATCATCAGACACTTAACCAGCTCAGTGCCAGCACCCTTTTAAATGGAGAGTATCATCATTGATGTTTATATAATGATTTTGATTTTGGAATCTATCTTGCCTGAGTAGAAGGAATTATCAGATGAAAAACTTGTCTTCCAGACATTTTTGCCCTATATAGAAGTAGTGAAGGGAGGTGTCAGATTGACAGCAGTCTGAAGGAGAGAAAACAATATAGTCAACAATGTGTAACAAGACTAGAAAACTTCTTGAAGAATTTGATGCATGGACAGAGCTTTGAGACTTGTTAAGGGACTGGCACTTGGATTATTGGCAAGAGTTCAAATCTGAGGAGAGTCAGCAGTCTTAAAACTATACCCATGAGGTCCCAGAAACAGACCCATATTCTAATACTGCTTTAAGGGAAATCATCTCCATCACTGTCATTGATTTTGCGACACCAAGACTCGTAAGAAGTCTACATGTTCTACATCTGTTAGATGAAGACAAGGAAGCTATGCTGGCTGAATTCTGTTAGAAGGTCTTTTGGCTATTAAGCTAGACTTGAAGACTGCTTGATTCAAATGCCCTCATACAGGAAATTAGAAATCCATTACTGTACTGAAGACCATTTATAACAAAGAAATCATTATGCTTCTGAATGTTTTTAATATTTGCTTTAACCTTTAAATTTATTTTATATTCCTTGAGCTTACTTAGTTATTCTTTTTAAAGTTCTTGAGCTGAATGATCTGTTTATATCTTGTTTAATAAGAGTTCTAAGACTAAGATACTTTCTCTGAGAAATGCTTTTTTCCACAATTTTTTAACTTTTTTATTTTAGAAGTAAATTAGTTTAATAAACTTCCATTTACTCAGGTCCAAATATATCAACTGACAGCCCATCATCTTTCACTTTCTTTTACTGTTGGATTATTTTAAAAGAAATCTTAGACCTCATATCATTTTATCAATCAGGACCTTGACATGTCTATTAAATATCTTATGCTCTACAAGTCTCTCTCTTTGTCTTTCTATCTCTCCATCTTTTTACTGAAGAAATCTGACTTTTCTTTTCTACTATTCTATAAAAGTTTCCCAAGACTGGATTTTGATGATTATTTTCCTTAGGTATCATGTTTCATATTTTTTTTCTGTCCCTTGTTTTCCCTTTAAATTGGTCCTTATCAGAGCAGATTTGATTTCGATCAAAGGTGGAATTATGCACTTCCATCAAGAAACAAATTATATTGAATGTCTTTTTGTCATAGTACAACCATTGTTGATTATTGCCTGGGGTATTTACATTAGTTCTGCCCTAGGTGGTTACAGAGTAGTAATTTTCACTTTTATCATTCTTTTTTTTCATTTATTAGCTAAAAAATTTTCATAAGAGGAAACATTCACTCATCAATTATTTGTTTTTTTCTGGTGTGTAGTTCCTATGTGAAGGACAAGATAAATAATGGATTATTTCCTTTTTTTACATTTTTCAAAATGTTGAGTTGGTTTCCTATCACCTTCATAGATATCGAAGGATTTTTAAAAGAAAATTGCTTGGGGGAAGTGAAAAGATGAACAGATTTTAACATGATGTGTTTCAATCCAAGGCAGATATTATTTTTTTCAAGATACTCACTTTGTCCAGTGGATATATTTTCATGTTGTTCTGGAGTCATTTTGACATGAACTCAGTATACTGTGAAAACTTTATATCTGTTATTAAAAATACTCTGGACTCATCTTGTACATTTGTACATTTCCTAACCCAGAAATGAAAACAGCTTTCTACAATGAGTTCTGGTTCCTTTGGCAGAAAACAACATCCAGAGACCACAGTCACAGTGCTGAGGTCACATCTCATAAACTTTAATAGAAACTTCTTGTCATTATTTTCTAAATAACAATAATTACAATTTTAATTTTTTCTTTGACCTCGGAGACACATTTTAAAATTTTCTAAGTAGTCTGAAATGTTTTCCATAATTACCCACCTCGAAAAGGTCAGTTTTTATTCCAATCCCAAAGAAAGGCAATGCCAAAGAATGTTCAGACTACCTCACAACTGCACTCATCTCACACGCTAGTAAAGTGATGCTCAAAATTATCCAAGCCAGGCTTCAGCAATACATGAACCATGAACTTTCAGATGTTCCAGCTGGTTTTCGAAAAGACAGAGGAACCAGAGATCAAATTGCCAACATCCGCTGGATCATCAAAACATCAAGAGAGTTTCAGAAAAACATCACTTCTGCTTTATTGACTAAACCAAGGCCTTTGTGTGGATTACAACAAACTGAAAAATTCTTCAAGCGATGGGAATACCCGACCACCTGATCTGCCTCTTGAGAAACCTGTATGCAGGTTAGGAAGCAACAGCTAGAACTGGACATGGAACAACAGACTAGTTCCAAATAGGAAAAGGAGTACGTCAAGGCAGTATATTGTCACCCTGCTTATTTAACTTATATGCAGAGTACATCATGAGAAATGCTGGGCTGGTTGAAGCACAAGCTGGAAACAAGATTGCCGGGAGAAATATCAATAACCTCAGCTATGCAGATGACACCACCCTTATTGCAGAAAGTGAAGAAGAACTAAAGAGCCTCTTGATGAAAATGAAAGAGGAGAGTGAAAAAGTTGGCTAAAGCTCAACATTCAGAAAACTAAGATCATGGCATCTGGTCCCATCACTTCATGGCAAATAGATGGGGAGACAGTGGCTGACTATTTGGGGGGCTCCAAAATCACTGCAGATGGTGATTTCAGCCATGAAATTAAAAGAAATTTAATGGAAATTTAAATTTCTTTCCCACTGGAAAGAAATTTATGACCAACCTAGACAGCATATTAAAAAGCAGATACATTACTTTGCCAACAAAGGTCCATCTAGTCAAGGTTATGATTTTTTCAGTAGGCATGTATGGATATGAGAGTTGGACTATAAAGAAAGCTGAGCACTGAAGAATTGATGCTTTTGAAGTGTGGTGTTGGAGAAGATTTTTGAGAGTCCCTTGGACTGCAAGGAGACCCAACAAGTCCATCCTTAAGGAGATCAGTCCTGGTTGTTCATTGGAAGAACTGATGTTGAAGCTGAAGCTCCAATACTTGGGCCACCTGATGCGAAGAGCTGACTCATTTGAAAAGACCCTGATGCTGGGAAAGGCAGGAGGAGAAGGGGACAACAGAGGATGAGATGGTTAGGTGGCATCACTGACTCGATGGACATGAGTTTGGGTAAACTCTGGGAGTTAGTGATGGCCAGGGAGACCTGGTGTGCTGCAGTCCATGGGGTTGCAAAGAGTCAGACAACTGAGCAACTGAACTGAACTGAACCCTTTTGTTATTCTTTTCTTTATCAAATAAAATCATGTACACAAATTTTGCTTTTTTTAGTTTAATGAGATTTTGGTGGCTTAACATAATATTGGAAAATATTTCATGAGCTTCTGCAGAGAAACTATCATATCTGTTCTGTGACACTTAAGTTTCCCAAACACATTTATATCTGCATCACTTAGATCCTGATATTTTGCAATTTGTCCACTTGGGTAAGCTGTATGTTAGGTAAGAATCTAAGATAAAAGTTTAAACAAGTTAGAAGTAAGTTTATTTTTCAGTTTTGTAATAGTCGTAGCGTAAACAATCAAGGGAAACATTCAAGTCCTTTCAGCTTGCTTTTCTGCCATTTCTAGGAGATTGTTTTCAGTCACAAGGTAAATGGCTCATGTTCACATCTCAGCCAGCTGGAAGGAGAAAGGGGTCATAGGGACAAATATACCTCATCTTCCTGAGAATGAGACCTAGTAGCTATATACACAAATTCTACTCACATCATTTGAACCAGAATGTGATATATAGCCACACTGAGATGCAAGAGAGGCTGGGAAAGGGAATGTTTATTTTAGGTAGCTCTTTTAAAATACGGTTATTACAAAAGAAGATCAGGAGTGTCAATTAGCAGTTGTAGTATAGCCTGAAGGATGCTTCATCCTTGAAATCACAATTTCCCCAATATTTGTTAACGTTTGGTCCCTTTCATTAATCTTGGCTTTTGAAGTCTTATGTTTCCTTTGATCTAAGTATAGACTTTATTTCTAATTAGGTAAATTTCTTCATTATGTCTGGAACTTTCTGTCCTATGTGTACAGTTGTTTTCTTCAAGCCTACTCATTTCTTTAGGACATGTTTAGATTTGTTGTTGTTGTTCAGTTGCTAAGTCATGTCCAACTCTTTAGGACCCCATAGACTGTAGCCTGCCAGGCAAGAAAAACAGAGTGGGTTACCATTTCCTTCTCCAGGCGATCTTCCCAACCCAGGGATGGAACCTGCATCTCCTGCATTGGCAAGCAGATTATTCACTGTGAGCCACCAAGGAAGCCCTTAGTTGGTATTATAAGCACATAAGTATAGAATTACAAAGTGCATATTTTCTACTAGTGGAAGGATTTGAGCTGGATGAATACCATGTCTGGGAAGGGAATCTCTAAGTTTTGGTAGAAATTTAGACTGATGAACTTCAAGATTTTTCTCAACTCTAGGAATCTCTGATACTATAAAATGTTTACCTTTTTCTCTTTTATGCACCTCTTATGGATTTTTTGGATTCCGAAATCTACAGGGTGTTCTCAAGGATGTTAAAGTCACAGTGACCAGAGTAAGATACAGGTATGTTATTTGTAGGGAAATATTTGCCTACATGGATCTCACCATCTTGAATGAATTGTTTTCTTATTGAAGTTCTTATGAATCTCCTTAATCTTCATAAGCAGAGTCTCCTAGAGTCACTGTTCTTTCTCTTTCCTGAGGTGGCATCTCAAGAATACATGACTGGTGTCCTTTATTGCCAAGAAGTTTCAATAAGCTACTTATTCATATTTGGTTGTGCACTTATCATGTGCCAGACTCTGTTGTAAAACAAAGATGAAAAAGACTTGATGTGCCCTCATGAATCTTATAGTCTAAATACTATGATATGGGCATGTGATTGGAAAATTTCTCTAGAAAAATATATTATCTCTTAAAACATATATAATACAAACATCTGTTGACAGTAGAAAAAGGTTAGTTCTCTTAAGATTTTTAGTTAACTGTCAATGAAGTAAAAAGTCCTGTTTACATGGACCAGTGTTAATATCTGTTCAAACTATTGAAAAAGTGGAAAGTCCTAAGGTATCTTGAGCTACTGATTAGAATAACTGAACAACTAATAAATCAGTCTAGAAATTTTGGGTGGAAATATAATAATTTTCTAAAGTTCCTTTACATAGATATAGAATTACAGAATTCTACAAAAGTCCAGTAGCCTAACATTTAGCTAATGCATAACTGTATCAACAGATTTTTCCCATTAATGTTTCAGGGAAAAAATTATCTAGCAGTACCAAAGCACTTTCATAAAATCAGAGGCCAGTTTTGAAGACTGAATGAAAGTATTAATTTTATAAACCATGTGTTTTATTTTTATAATACTTAAGTGGTGATTTAGCATACCTCTTTGTGAGAGCTAGTGCAAAAGAAATATATTGAAACAAAAAATGTGCTAAGTTTTAAAGAAAAACTTAGTAAAATACTCACAGTTCATGCCCAATGGGCACACAACCTAATTAGACTGATTGGCCTAATGCCATCCCAGGAACTCACCCTACATTAACCACTCAGTTAACCACATTTTAAAACTGGGTCAACAATGTTAAAACCTCATGGGGTTCATTATGCCTTAATACAAACTGGGCACCTCTAAAATTGCAAATGACTTGAGGAAATGAAAGAATACCAGCAACAGCTTCTGTGTTATAATGTTGACCCATGCACCGTTTCATTATGTCTCTATTATGCTTGTTTATATCACTCTACCACCAGCCTTGACCAAATGCTTTTGTAGCTACTTGTTGATTGTATTTCTGTTTTATGAGCTGTGACTGAAATTGGCTTTTCCTACATACCTCATTAAGCTAGGTCTATTTTTAAATGGAAAAACACCAAGGACTATCAAAAGTATTTTTGACACAAGCTGGAAACATGATATTTGTATTATACCTGACATGTATACATATGTGTCTGTCACACCAAACAGGAAACATTAATAACAAGATGGAGAAATGTATCAGCTGGCATTGAGATCTGGATCAAGAACTGTCTACATAAGTCTACCTTAAAGAAGACATAGCTGCAGAGAGCATCCCTCCTTCTCTCCTTTTGGAGGTTTTAGGCAAAATGAGAAGTGAAAACTGAAGTTGCCCAGTTGCTTCTGACTCTTTGTGGCCCCATGGACTGTAGCCTACCAGGCTCCTCCATCGATGGGATTCTCCAGGCAAGAATACTGGAGTGGGTTACCATTTCCTTCTCCAGGGGATCTTCCCAACCCAGGGACCGAACCTGGGTCTCCCACACTGCAGACAGACGCTTTAACCTCTGATCCACCAGGGAAGCTCAAGAATATGGGAAATGATGAGAATCTTAGACAAAACTCCTAAGGCACTGTTAATGCTTATGTGCCATGAAGAAGACCTGGAAGATACCACATGTCCTAAGAGTGAAGTTGATGTGGGGATGAAGTAGTTGGTGATCCAGCTATGGTACCTGCCAGAGGTTCTACAGAGGTCTGGCAAGGGTTGAATATACTATAGCCAAAGTACAACTAAGTACACAACCCTGCAGCCACATGTAGGATCTCTTACTTGAAAGTGAAGGGATGGTTGAGTCAGGAAGGCAGGATCTCTGGGTCCTGATCAAACCAAAGAGAATGCAATAAATTCCCCAATCACAAGGGTTAGCACAGTACACCAGCAGGGCATTCAGAGATGTGTGTGCAGGCTGGTCCCTCTCATCCTCTCATCACCATGGGTTATGTAGCCTTTTAAATCTTATGACTTGAGAACATCTTGGCTATATCAGAGAAAGGACAGAGAATCTGGAAGATGGAGAATTTGCTTGAATAAGACTGTTATGTAAAGGAAAAGTTTAAGTTACTGGATCAATATAAGTTACCGGATTAAACTAAATCCTATTTTCCATTCTATTTTCCCTAGCATTGTTGAAGAATTGTAGGAAGGTGATTTTAAAGAAAGAATGCATTAGTTATAAGACATTAGGCAGATATGGGTGTAAACTGAGGACTCATTTGCAAATATCTACACTGAGTGAACAATTAAGTAATTGTGTGTTTGTTATCAGTCGCCTTGGTGGGGGCTGGCCATGTTAGGACAGTCAGGAGTTCTTGTTTGGGACTGTCCCTGTGCAGTCTGCGTGTGCCCTGTGGTTTTGGTAGGGGAGCAGAATCGGAACGGAGCATGGGCTGCATCTCCTGCGATGCTCTAGTGCTGCTGCCTTGGTGGGAGGTCAGCTTGGGAGCTGGAAGGGCTAGAGTCCAAGCCCTGTGCAAGCTGGGGCTCTCCTGGGAGCAATGGCTGTAGTCCTGCTATCAGGGAGTGGGGCTGGGGCCTCAGGGGCCAGAGCAGGAGCCCCCAAGGGGTCAAGCTTCTCCTCCTAGCCATGGCAGTCTCTGCTTGGGGTGGGGACAGATGTGGGGCCCAAGGCCCTGGAGCTGCTCTTCTGAGCTCCCTTTGCTTTTCCCTGGTGCAGACAATGATGGTCTCTGCCTTAGCAGGGAGAAGTGTAGGAGCAGGGTGAGCTGCAGCAAGAGGCTGGTGTGGGTTGGGGTGCTCTGGGGCAATTTTGGCAGGTGGCCAGAGCATCAGGTGGTTTTTTTATCTACTGCCTCTGCTTTGGTCCTGGGAAAAAGCTAAACTGTGCATGTGCTTTTTAAGGGTGAAGTCTCACTTTCTTACAACCCTCAGGTAAGCCCACTAGATTTCCAACACGTCAAAGGGACTCATCTTCCCAGTGCTGGACTCTGGGGTCTGGAGTCTCACTTCTTAGGGAGGATCCCCAAGCCTGTGATATTCCCTTTCATCCCCTTAAGGGTGTGGGTCCCAACTAGATCAATTATCCTTCCTGCATGTATGCTAAGTAGATTTAGTCATGTCCAACTCTTTGCGGCCCTGTAGACTATAGCCTGCCAGGCTCCTCTGTCCATGGGATTCTCTAGGCAAGGTTACTAAAATGGGTTGCCATGCCCTCCTCCAGGGGATCTTCCTGACCTAGGGATCGAACCCACATCTCTAAAGTCTTTTGCATTGGCAGGCAGATTCTTTACCACTAGCGCCACCTGGGAAGCCCCCTCTCTTCCTGTCAGACTCCATATGGTTCTTTCCTCATAGCCTTGGTTGAAGAAGAACTAGGTTGTTCTGCTAGTCTGCAGGTAATTCTTATTGAGAGTTGCCATATATGTAATTGAAACTTTGATGTGCTTGTGCATTCCCTCAGTTGAGCTCAGTGCCTCCTACTTTACCATCTTGATCCCCCTCTATCAATGATATATTATTAAAGGAAAAATACATTCTTACAAGTAAGTGGGCACTTGTACAGTGGATGCCCCACTTCATAATTTTAAGGTGTGTGTGGTCATAGGAACAGGAAAATCCCTGGGAGGTTTACCATGACAGTGTTAACAGTAATGTCTCTTGGAAGGAAATCAATGATTTCCATTTTCTTTTTGCTGTTTAAATATTGTTTGAAATATTTGCAATGGCATGCTTTATAATTTTAAAAAGTCAAGCTATTTTTAGGAAAAATATCCAAAATTTTATATACAACATAATGCTGTGAAAAAATGATCAAGCCCCATTATTATAAAATATAGAAGGGACATAATCACCACAAGCTAAATCCTAAGCAGTGTACTCTGCTTCCATGCTATAATATAGGGAGAAACACGATGTAAGTGAATTAACAAATTCTTCTCCCACTGTGGTTGTGAGGAGTCACATCCTTGGCTGAGTGTCCTGAATTTGAACATTATAGGAGAACACAATTATTTCCTCTTTCCTTCAGTGTATAGAAAGAAGAAGATTTTGTAACACTCTTGAGAGTGGAGAAG
Source organism: Antilocapra americana (assembly GCA_007570785.1). NCBI lineage: Eukaryota > Metazoa > Chordata > Mammalia > Artiodactyla > Antilocapridae > Antilocapra > Antilocapra americana. The sequence goes on from ML662497.1 coordinate 156,685, forward strand.
CACTTACTGATTTTATTAATGAGGGTAACTTATAGGAAACTATTTAGTCTCCACAACAACTCAGAGACTTAGATCCTTGACCCCAAGAAAACTCTACCTTTCTCCAGCATGGGAAGAATTATTTTCTGATACTATCTCTAACCCCTCAGTTGCTCTTCTTTATTGGAAGATAAGTGATTTATTTTTTGGCTAATGAAATGAGGAATTTGGGCATAATTTTTAGGGACAGAGGTGTTCTATTCAAATGTAGATAATGAGTGATTTGGGGCTTCCCTAGTATCTGAGAGGATAAAGAATCCGCCTGCCAATTCAGGAGATGGGGGTCAATCCCTGGGTTTGGAAGATCCCCTGGAGAAGGAAATAGTAATCTATTCTAATATTCTTGCCTGCAAAATAGCATGGACAGAGGAGCCTGATGGGTCGCAAAGGGTAGGACATGACTCAGTCACTACACAACAACAAACCACAAAGTGCACAAATACTGGAAAAAGCAATAGCAGGTTGCAGTCAATAATATATTAAAGGAAAATCTCCAGCTGAGGCAAATATGAAGATTCAGAAAGAATGCCCTTAAGATACAGGATTCTTAGGCCCAAGGAATTCCGGAAGAAGAGTCAGCAACAGCAAAAAGCATACTGTTAATGCCTTGAGATATTTCTGAAGTTGAAGAAATCCAGGAAAAGAGCAGAAGACTGACATTGGGGAGAATGTATTGCAGTGAACCTTGGAACTCTGACTCTTTTAAAATGTAGGACATCCAGATCTAAGGGGGTGTGGAGTTTGCATCCCCAGGCGTCATGCTTTCTCCTCAGAATCCACATGCCAGAATCATGCTGGAAGGGGATGTCTCCCAGGAGATATGGGAATGAAAAGATGTTAAATGAACATAAAGTGAAAGACAAGAGCTTCAGATAAGGCCTGGAGGCTGAAGAGGCCATCACAGCAAATTTTCAATATTTCTAATGTAGAAATATGTCAAACACAAGAAACAATGTCATAATCAACCTCTTAATGGAAATATTCTTATAACTGAATTTATATTCATGGTTTAGGACTCAAAATAAACTGTCCTAGCCTATCAGGCATTCTGGCAAGACAAATCAGATCTACTGTATTTTTCTGCTATGGTTCAGTACTGATAATGGCACTGTGACATCATATTATGTATGGGGACAACTGATGAGGGGGAATTGAAATTATCTTGTCTCTTCTAAATTTTATGAGTGAAGGCTGCAGCTGAGATCATCTTACATGTCCTATTGACCCTGAATTCTCTGCCTGATAACATCATATGTGAGTGTGACTTAAAATTGGAGTCATTAAATTTCAGAGGTGTTGGAGAGGCTACACCTCTTCCCATAGATAAAGGTCAACTTGCTCCTAAAAGAATGCTGATTGCATATGACTGAGAAGCTTCTTGCTGAAAATAGAAAGAAAAGTATATTGAATAAGCAACATTTTGGATTTTTGACTTCCTGGAAGTTTCCTTAACTTGAATCAGATCTTGCTTTTGGTCAGAGTTACTTTTGCTTTTATATGGACTTTTTGCATAGCTTCTAAAAAGAATCATTTGACAATATAGCGGGGCATAATTTGAGGTTGGATATTGAACAGGGAAAGAGTTTGGGGCCATGAACACATTGTACTCTATGAGTTACATCAATTTACAGCTTATTCTAAGTTCTGTCTGAACTTTCTGAATGCAAAAACTGAAGTGTTGACCCAGAAAGAAGCCCAGAGGGGCAGTGGGAGGCCATGGTACATCTCTGATACCCTTCTAGTTTCTCCTCGACGTATTGTTGCAGGAAAGAGCCAATTCTGACTCCAGATTAAAACTATTTCTTTTACTTTAACCTTTGCTTCCTGATTGCTTTTGTTCACTAAAAGGGTACTGTTTATATATAACAGCCTGTCTTGGGGAACCCTGCCTATCTGCTTGAATGTTAAACATAATGCCTCTGTTCAGGACCTCTTCCACCTGTGGGTGGCTACAGGAAGGGAAAAACGAACACATCCCTTCCCCTAGACTTGCCATTCCAGGTATTTGTGTAATTAATGGCCTTTTTCTTTTGCTTTTTCACCCACCCACCCCCATCTCTAGTCTATCAAAGAACCTGACATCCAGACTGTGATAAGATGGTTATTTTGAGATATTAGTTTGCCATCTTCTTGGTCCCCTGGCTTTCCAAATAAAGTCATATTCTTTGCTTCAGCATTTCATTTCCTGTCATGTAGTGAGCAGAGTAAGCTTAGACTCAGTAACAGTTTAGCCACTACCTTGGATGACCGTAGGCTTGGTTATTAAAAACAAACAATTACCCTAGCACAAAAGTTGAGAATATCAGGGAAAAAACCCAGTCTCTGACTTCCTTCTCTCTATTTCCATATAGCAAAGACAGTAAGTATGTAGCATATTCCACACATAGGAGCAGAGATAAAATATCTGATTGGTGAGATCTAGAGGAGCTTAATGTCTATGAGCTGCATTTACTGCAAGGCAGCATTACTCTGTTGAAGTGCTCCCACATTGCTAAGTAATCCCTACCCCCCAATTCCAGTCACCCACCAACACACAAGTGCTTAGGGCCAAGCCACACTTGCGCTCCTACCCTGTGGTCACCAAACTGAAATATGCCTTGGTGAGCCCAGCTTGGCCTCTGTTCTCCTAACTTAGCATCTCTGCCTGTGAATCAGGCAATACTTCCCTGGGACTGAGGAGACTCGATTCAGGAGGAGATATCAGAAGGACCGTTCTGGCCTCAGATCCAGACTGGGTTCTCAATCCCACTCTATCAATAAAATCGGTACTTAATTGTATCCCTTAGTTAATCTCACTATTCTGTTTCTCAGTTAGCTAGAACCAGGAGAAAAGGATGGTGAGTAATTAACAACCAACGAATCTTACAACAAAGTATGCCCATTTTTATTGATATAGTACTTCATAATTCTAAGAACAATTTTCAAAATAATAATAATAATCAAAGAGAGATAGGGAACTAAGAAAGGATAAAGAAACTCAGATTAAGACAAGAAAAAGAACTAAAAAATGGCAGAAATTTTATAAGCCCTACTACATGCACGAACAATGTTTTCCATTTCTGGCTTCAAAGGGAAGAAATAAAGGCAGTCATGAATATATTTAAAATGTATAAATGGCTACCTATGTAGGTGGAGGATTGGACTTTTTAGGGAAAATTTTTCAATTTTAGAGTAAAAATTTTATCCTATTTTAGATTACTAAATTATCTTGGCTCTGGCCTTGACATACTCAATATAGGAAAATCCAACCTTAGCAAAATTTCATCTCCTAGCATTGCACCACCTCCTTCCTACTTCCAGCTCCACACAGCTGGCCACAAATTAGTCAGAGGTTCCCTAGGAAGTGTCTTAAATTGTTAGGAGGAAGACCTAACTTATAGCATCCATGCTTCTTTATTGGTACCATATGTTCTATATGATGCTTCACTAGCATGAAAACCTCTGTTCTTGAGAATTCAGAGACTGCTGACTACCGCCACACAGCTACAATGGTTGTGAGAGTCTTTCTTGCTGCCTTCCTGGGTACCCAAGACCTCTGAGTGTCTACTCTGAGCCCTTAGTTACAACAAAAGTCTACATGGTCTATGAAATGATGTGGGAGCGATCTTATTTCCCTCTGAATATTTTTAAACAAATTTTTACTACAGTGGTAGAATTTAGTGTTGCCTGTGTCACAAAGTCTTATAGCATTCAGCAAAATAAGTCTTTCTGTTTTAATTTATAGGTCCTTGAAACTGAGCCTAGAATGAAATCATGCATCAACCAAGACCTACTGAGTTCCTCCTCCCCTGATGACTAAAATCTTTGTTATTGGATCTCAGCCATTTGCCTGGTTTCTTCTTCTTTGAAATCAGTTCTCTCTATATAGTTTTTAATTTCTTACTACAATTAGACTTCTTTGGAGCCAAGGAATCAATTCATTAGGCATGATCAGATATTCCTGAAGTTCAGCAATGAACACAGTTATGTCTTTTTTCCAGAAAGTTTCTATGTCACTGGAAGATCTATTTTGTAACTTATCTAACTATGCAAAACTCCCACCATGAGACAGTGCAAAGGTAGTAGCTTAATGTGAGATTTCTGCTACATGGTTTATAATTCTGTAGAAACAGAACATAAAATCATGTGGCTTAAAGAGAATTAGGAGACAGCACCTCAATAACTCATTAACTGCTAGCAGTATCACATAAAACATATTTTATAAACACATACATAGGAATTAAATTGATTTACTAGGAAATTCTTATTGCTGTTTATTTGCTGAGTCAATGGCTATTTCCACAAGTATAGTTGCAGGTCCAATCTCATAACTTTCAGCTGAATTAATTAGCCTTTTGACATAGTGCCATGATTAGCAACGTCTCAGAAACATTAGTCACTTTAATTGGCCACTCTATATAAGGACTAGTTCAGCTCTTAAGTTACTTTAGGAAAAGGTTGGTCATAATTCTACATATTTATGAAAACAGTCTTGAGTTTCTTTGGCTGTTGAAGGCTTTTTTTCTTTTGAACCATTTAATAATTGTCATAGACTTGTAGGGTATTATGATTACTGAAATAAGTCAGATAGATAAAGACAAGTATTGTATGTTATCACTTATATGTGGTATCTAAAAAGTAAACCAAACTAATGATGATAGCAAAACAAGAAACAGATACAGATATAGGGGAAAAAAAAACTAGTGACTACTGCCAGAGGGAGAGAGAAAAGAGTAGGGGCAATTAAGGGGTAGAATATTAAGAGGTACAAAGTGCTATGTTTAAAATAAATAAGCTACAGGTATATATCATAAAGCACAGCCAATGGAGTATAATCTTTTATGCTGTACACCCAAGACCTAAGAGACACAGGTTAGATCCCTGGGTCAGGAAGATCCCGTGGAGGAGGAAATGGCAACCCACTCCAGTACTCTTGTCTGGAGAATCCCATAGACAGAGGAGGCTACAGTCCATGGGGGCTCAAAGAGTCAGACATGACTGAAGTGATTAAGCACACACTTAGGACATGTGTACACCTAAACCATATATTATTATTATAAATGAACCATACTTCCATAAAAATTATTAAAAATTCTAAACAGTATATCCTAGGAAGAAAAGAATGTCTTTCCATAACTTTTCTTTTCTCTTTTTTCTACTTGGCACCTGTCTGTTCCATGTCCAGTTCTAACTGTTGCATCCTGATCTGCCTACAGATTTCTCAAAAGGCGGGTTGGGTGGTCTGGTATTCCCATCTCTTTCAGAATTTTCCACTATTTGTTGTGAGCCACACAGTCAAAAGCTTTGGCATAGTAAACAAAGCAGAAGTAGACGTTTTTCTGGAACTCTCTTGCTTTTTTGGTGATCCAATGGATGTTGGCAATTTGATCTCTGGTTCCTCTGCCTTTTCTAAAACCAGCTTGAACATCTGGAAGTTTATAGTTCAAGTATTGCTGAAGCCTGGCTTGGAGAATTTTGAGCATTACTTTACTAGTGTGTGGGATGAGTGCAATTGTGAGGTAGTTCGAGCATTCTTTGGCATTGCCTTTCTTTGGGATTGGAATGAAAACTGACCTTTTCCAGTCCTGTGACCACTGCTGAGTTTTCCCAATTTGCTGGCATACTGAGTGCAGCACTTTCACAGCATCAAACAGGATTTGAAATAGCTCAACTGGGATTTCATTACCACCACTAGCTTTGCTCGTAGTGATGCTTCCTAAGGCCCACTTGACTTTACATTCCAGGATGTCTGACTCTAGGTGAGTGATTAAACCATTGTGATTATCTGGATTGTGAAAATCTTTTTTGTACAGCTCTTCTGTGTATTCTTGCCACCTCTTCTCAAACATGAGTTTGAGTGGACTCCAGGAGTTGGTGATGGACAAGGTGGCCTGGCGTGCTGCAGTCCACGGGGTTGCACAGAGTTGGACACGACTGAGCAACTGAACTGAACTGAACTTTTTTTTCTAGCTAAAATGTCTCTTAAAATTTCTGAGGGACTTCCTTGGCTATACAATGGATAAGAATCTGCCTACCGATGCAGAAGACATGGGTTTGATCCCTGGTCTGGGAAGATTTCACATGACATGGCGCAACTAAAGCCATGTGCCACGGCTACTGAGCCCAGGTGCCTAGAGCTGTGCTCCGCAACAAGAGAAGCCACCACAGTGAGCAACCCATACACTTCAATGAAAGGTAGCCCCTGCTTGCCACAACTAAAGAAAGTCAGTGCAACCAAAAATAAATACATTTAAACATTTTCTGGGGAATTAACTTCATATATAAATTATAACTTCCTATCAAAGTGGAATAAATACCTAAGAGCTGCCTTGGGATCTTAAATTAGGTGAAAATGGATGGCAAAAAGGTTTACATACAACAGGAACAAGTAGAGTTTGGTCCAAGGGAAAAAGAGGATCACAAAAAGGTTGGTGGATAAAAGTTACTCAAATAAAATAACATTTGAAGATATAGGGGACTTTGAAACAATATATTGATGAAATTTCTCATATGAATCCACAAGATAATGATTATAATCCATGGTCTATATTAGACAATGGTCTATATAAGACAATGTGGATTATTAAAATTAAATATTTTTACATTTGTATTTTGTATCTGAAATCTTGTTAATTTATGTTTCATGCTTATTCCCTGTCTTCATTGGTAAAGTATGGAGTACATAAAAGCTAAGGTTCTCTTTCATCTTGTCTACTGCTTTACCTCCAGCTCCAAACACAATGCATGGCACAGAGAAGGTGCTCAATACAATTGTCGAATAAATTGAAAGTCTTGAGGGGCTTCACGGAGATGGGACTGAAGGAGTGAAGCTCTCAGAGGCTTTCAGCTGCAGTTAGAGCAGAGAGACCCAGAGGAGACATAGAGCCATAGCATTTGTCAGGCGTAGGGAATGGTGGGACCGAGTGACTTGATTGCTACCTTCCTATATGATACATTTGCAAGACACACACCTTGTGTGGCAGAAAGGAGGGACCATGGAATACTTGGAATACCTAGCTTTTGTGTGTATAGCTATCTTCAGTTGGATCATAAGGTGAAAACAAAATTCTACCTTTTATTTATTCAAAAATATATATCAAGCACATATTGCTACATGTACAAAGAGGTTTAAATAATGGAGTAATAATCTCTGTTCTCACAGTCCTTGTCTCTTCATTAAATAAATAGATATGAAACAAACATAAGCCACATTTATAATTCCTGAAACTGGAAATAGCCTAGATGTCCTTCAGTGGGTGACTGGCTAAAGAAACTATAATATGTCCACATCATGGAATACCAGCTGGTGACATAAAGGAAGGAACTTTATCTATGGAACAACCTGGATGACTTTCCAGGGAATTGCACTGGGTGAAAATAACCAATATTAATAAGTTGCATACTACATGATCTCGTGTCTATGACATTCTTTAAATTAAAAATTATAGAAATGAATAACAGATTAGTGGTTGGCACCTGTCAAAAATAGCGTTGGGGAAATGGAGGTGACTATAATATAAAACGCAGCTCAGTGGATCCTGGTAATGATGGAACTGTTGTATATCTTGACTACATTGATAATAAAATCATGGTTGTAATGTTGCACTGGAGTTTTCAAAGATGTTACATTTGAAGAAAACTAAGAAAATGGTACTAGGCATCTCTCTATTGTTTCTGACAATTGCATATAAATCTACAATTGTATAAAAAAAAGGTTCATTTCTTTAAAGTAAGACTGAAGTTAAAAGAAAAGGCTCTCCTACAGAATATTCCAGAGTCCCAGAATCAAAGAGAGCTATCTACTTGAGGTGTAACACTGGTTCTTGAATACATAGCAGGGAAAGAATTGGTGGGAACCAGTAACGTTTAGGGGGAAGAAGATTGCACGTGTTTTGGATAAAGAATTTCTATGTGGACTTGGCATACATAAAATGGATAGAATGGGAAACAAAAAGCATTTGGGGTATATTTTAAGAAAGCAAATATGTTATCATGTATGAGTATTTGAAGGAAAAAAATCACAAAGCACCTTAATGAAATGGGAGGCAATAGAAAGGAAAATAATGAAAAAAATCTACTTACTGTGGTTATATGAAATGCATTAAGCAAGGCTTAAATGGAGAGAAGTCAGCTAGGCTGTTAAAGGGACAGAAATCAAGAGGGAGCATGTTCTAGTTAGAAGTGTAAAGTATGCAAATGCTGGGGGCTCTGACTCTAGAGTGTATTCATGGAAGTTCTCCTACTTGGACATGACTGGAGCTGAAAATGGACTGTATTTATACAGGTTACAGAGGCTGCCAGGGCCAAACAAGATCCTTTTTGTAAACCAAGCTTAGGAGATGCATGTCTTTCCCTCCTGAAAATGGCAGCTAATTACTGAGAAATCTTGTCTGATGCTTGTTGTCGCCTACCCACTGCCTTCTTGCTTATTTTCCTTCCTTCCTTAATTCCTATTCTTCAGCAATGCACAGAACTAGGCAGGAAGAGTACAGAATTATGATAGTGTCTGCTTTAAGGGCTTATATAGTCCATTAGAAAAAAGTTCACATTCAGTTGCCTTACTGTTTCTGAAATTTAAAAAAAAAATGTATTGAAGTATAGTTGATTTACAATGGTGTTTTTGTTTCAGGTATATGCAATTTATTTTTTGTTTACATTTGGTGACAGATAAGGAGATGAAAATAAATTGTATGTGTATCTAAACTAAAAATGGCAAGGAATTACTAGAAAAATATAGGCCTTTTTGACTACTTGCTATCTCCTACCCTCTCCCTTCTTATTTTTTTTCCTTCCTCCCTCCCTCCCTTTTTCCTCACCTTTCTTCTCCTTTCACACTCTTTCTTACTATTATATTAGGAAAAATACACATGCAGTTACCTTACTGTTTTTTTAATTGATTTTCTGTTTCCTTTTGGTGATAGAAATGGAAAAGAAAGTAAGTTGTACTAAACTCTATAATATTCCAGCCTCTGTCTTTAACATTTTGTATGTATTATCTCATTTTATCTTCACCATTGCTGTGTAAAGTAGGAAAACCATATTTAAGCATATTAATGTATTATATAAATGATTTTCATAATTAAAACTGGAATTTCATCCCTAGGGTGTTCAAAACAGTCTAGACAGCCATCTGTTACGAGTGCTCAAGTGAAACCCTGTGGGATGCTGTAGCCTTGGCTCAATGAATTTGTCAGCTTCTGAATATTTCAAAAAGAAATCTAGACTTCTATTATCAGATGGAAGTAGTGATTAACTCTTTCATTATTCTCAGAGGAGTTAAATGTTATCAGTTTTTGAAGGAAAAAAAAAACTAATGTTTTACTGTGTCTTCTCACTAAAAATGACATATTGTTCCCAAATAATTGTATTTGACTTGCTTGAGACTCCTAGGGATTTCACCTACTTAAAACAGTCTTCCTTTATATTTTAAGCAGTTGCAGAGTTGTATTGATCAGATTTGTATTTGAGTTTAGAGGATGCAGAAAATAATAGAGTTTGAAGAAATCCAAGGCTCTGCAAATGGCTACTTATGCCCTATACATGGAATTCAGGAAGGAGTAGTGTCATCAAAAATTATCTTGAGTGTTCCTTTTGTTGTTGTTGCTGTTGTTTAGTCACTCAGTCATGTCTTTTTGTGACTCTGCAACCCCATGTTCTGTTGTAGCCCACGAGGCTCCTCTGTCCATGGGATTTTCCAGGCAAGAATGCTGAAGTGGGTTGCCATCTCCTTTTTCCAGGGGATCTTCCTGACCCAAGAATCTAACTCATGTCTCCTGCATTGTTAGGCAGATTCTTTACCACTGAGCCACCCGGGTAGCCCAAGAATTTCTAGGATAAGGAAATATTCTCAGATACACAGACATTATATTTCTACTTTTAGAGAACTGTTTCCTCAATGGGAAAATTTTGATTCATCTTGCTACAAAATTTTTTACTAAATCAGAAATATTCTTTTCATGCAATTCTGTTAAATCTTGGTTTCTGATTAGTTGGTTTAGACTGATGACAGTAAGTACATTGGAAAATACATCACCAATACAAAGCGGTGGAATGAGGCCAGATCCTGTTGTTGTAGCATAAGCTTTGCCTCTACATGGCTATTTAACCTGAAGCAAGTAGGTGACTTCACCCTGTGAGTCTCTGCTTCCATCTCTGAAAAGGAAGGAATTAGAAATCTGACTTTCAGGTTGTGTTCAGTGCCTCAAGAACCACTGGGTCAGGTAGAACTGTGCTCAACTCAAACTGTTGTCTGACGTCTGAGACTCTCTACGTTCTGGGTCTAGGGCAGTGGCACCCAGTCTTCTTGGTACCAAGGATTGATTTTGTGGCAGACAGTTTTTCCACAGACTGGAGTGGGGAATGGTTTTAGGATATTCAAGCACGTTGCATTTATGGTGCGCTTTATTTCTGTTATTATTACATCAGCTCCACCTCAGATTGTCAGGCATTAGATTCCAGAGGTTGGGGACCCCTGGTCTAGAACCCACCTGTGAGCAGCCAAGTGCAAAGGCAAGTCTTAGTGGCAATCCTGTTTGGCCTAATGGGTTGCATCATCACCGGAGTGGGGCCCATGCCAGCCAATTCCTAATTTATAAAGAAACCCCTCTAGATTGTGTGGGTTTCTGAAAATAAAATCAGCCAACTAAGGCTTCTTTTCCAGAAGGGAAAAAAGGTTAAACAAAAGACTATCAAAGTGATGCTCATGCGTAATAATAAGTGCAGAGTTTTTTTTTTTTTTTTTTTCATCCCATGTACTGCCTCATTTGGGAAACTTTTCTAGAAACTACTTTGCTATGAGAGATCGAGAAGCCAGATCTTTTACATTTGTGAGGTCATCTGATCTGCAAGCATGCTTCAGCCAGAATGGGCTGCTTCCTTAGAAAACCAAATATCATCCAAGCCAGAACTTTTGATCAGAAAATCTGAAAGGAGATGCTATTCAATCTAAATTCTGTAAATCCTAAACTAGAATTTTAAAAGTCTAGCCAGATTTTGAGGGAAGTGAAATTAGGCTGTATGATACTAAAATGGCAGTTACATGTCATCAGACATTTGTCTACACCCATAGAATGTACAACACTAAATGTGAACCCTAATGTAGACTGTGGATTTAGGGTAGTAATTTATGTGACAGCATAGACTCATCAGTTGTAACACATGTACCACTCTAGCACCAGATGTTGGTAGTGGGGAAAGCTATGGGAGTGGAGGAGCAAGGAGTATATGGGAACTCTCAGTTTCTGTTCAATTTTGCTGTGAATCTAAATCTGCTCTAAAAACCTTGTTTGTTTGTTGTCCAATCATGACTGTCTCTTTATTTGCCAGAAGGAAACTTTTCATTAACTGAAAAAGTGTTACTATTAAACCAACCATACATGGGATGGCAATATCCAGAAAGGCAGGAACAAATTCTCTTAACATTGTTTCTCTGTGTTAAAAACAGTGTCAGATGCAGAGAAAAGCATCCATGTATTTAACTAAGTGGTGAGTAAATAGATGCATGCATACATAAATACAGGCAGTGTTTGGGATATCAACACAGTGGTGAACAAGATCTACAAGTTCTCTGCCAACACTGTCTTGGTAGAACAGAGGCAAGTCTGCTTTGGGTTGTGACCACCAACTTGAATGGGATCAGATTGTGTGTGTGTGTGTGTGTGTGTGTGTGTGTGTGTGTGTGTGTGTGT
>ML662497.1:168399-205756 GCA_007570785.1 Antilocapra americana
TGTGTGTGTGTGTGTGTGTGTGTGTGTGTGTGTGTGTGTGTGTGTGTGTGTGTTTTGTGTTCATGCACACACAGACTGGGAGAACAGATGATCACATCTGGGGCAATAGTTAGGTTCTTAATTTTTCAGAAGTCAGCACAGTTAAAGAGATGAGAAGGCTGATCATAGCTCAAAATATCAAGAGGAAATTGCTAAGATAAAGAGTCTAGCTCTTCTATCTAAGGCAGCTAAATTTCTTCCTCTTATCTCTCTGTACTAGTGAAACAGAGCTGAACCCTTTGGTCCTGCCCACCTCCCCATGTCCTCAGCTTTTCTTTTGTCTGTGGAAAACCTTTAGCCAAAGAGTAAGTCTAATCTAATCATAGAAGTGAGAACATGCAGAAACAAAGGAAAAGAGTTAAGGGAGCCCAAATAATAAGAGTTTAGTCATTGAGCATAGTCAAGGACATCTAGCTCCTCCTCAAGGGTGATGGAGAATATTTTCAGCCATTATCTTGTGAGCTGCGTTATAGGCACCGAGCCCCCAGCAGGTCAGCTGCATGACGACCAAGCTACATGATGATATAAACTGCCACAGTTCCAACTCTAAGAATTGGCCTCAAGAAAATGGGAACAAATGGTCCCTGGAACTGAAGATTAACTGTACTCAAAACCATCAAGATGATGCTGATCAGACCAATTTTAAGATGACTGTCAAGAGCTGACTGTGCTGTCTACATATAACCCCCTCCCTCACCTATCAAACTGGGGAGAAGTGGACCTTTGGACACGAGTCCATTGCCACCCTCCTCTCTGGTTGCCAGCGTCAAAAATAAAAAAAAAAACAACTTTCCTTTCCACCAACCGGGACTCTTTAATGACTTTTGGGTGGTGAGCAACTAGACTTCACTTTTGATTACACTGGGACAGCTTATATTACTGTCCTGGCAGTGAGTTTCTCTGTCTAGCGGTGCCCAAGGGAAGAGCGTATCTGAACTGGTACAGGTGACCATAAAACTGCAAGGCTGTTGTGTCCTGTAACAGCTTAGCAGGAGGTAAGTGAAAGAAATGTCAAACTCTAACTAAGCAGTATGCATGGATAGAGTTTTACTGTCAACAACTTTGAGCACTATGGCTCAGCTTAAGATTTCATTGCAAAATGATTCCATTTTTTTAAGTTTGCAAAACACTACATTAGCTATATTGTGAGAATTTTTAGAATTACAGCTTTAATAGATCCCATCTAGCTCTAATAGATACTAGAAGGGTCTCTAATTTCTCTGTTCGTTGTTTTACACAACTGAAGCATTCTAGAATGCATTGACTTAACTTGTACCTTGCTAATAAGTTCAAACTCTAAACTTTACCTCACTATTCTCCACTGTTTTTCATGACAATGATATTATTAACTTTCTTTTTCAGCTGGGAAAACTAAGATGGAGACTGACTCAGCTGGAAACAGACCAAGTGTCATACCCAGAAAGAGAACCAATTTGTACTAATGTTAGAACTGACAAATTCTTTGAAGGCAGGAAATATGCCATTTTCTTTAGAGAGTCTCCACATTTCCTTGCACTGTGCTCTGAATTTGATTGACTTGAAGCAAGCATCAGATAGCACCATATTCTTGGGACAGACTAAATAATATTTACCTGGAGACTCATGGTAAATGATGGCAAATTAATTGCTTAGTTGAATTTCTGTAAAAGCCACAAATAGCCACCAAATAAGAACTATAGCTAGACAAATAATTTAAATTGTCCAGGCTGCTCTGGTTTAACATTAAAGCTCACAAAAATTTATTAAGCAAGTTGACTGTTCAATTAATATTTGATCACTCACTTATTTAATCATTTGATCATTATTTAAATGTTTATTGAGTGGTTTTTGTCACCGATTAGTTTATGTCATTACTCAGTCACTCATACAGAGACTTTTAGAGTTTGTCAGGTGCTAGGTGCATGCTTCTTTTGGAGATTTTATGTTTGAGTTCAGCTCCAATAAAACAACTCGTGCAGTAGTAGTAAAGAAAATCTGATATTCTATGCAGGTTTTTTATACTCAACCAGTACTCAACTCTAAACTGTCCTTCAGCCCTTATTTAATACAGTGTGTCAGACACTTGACCAGGCACTTGTAGTACAGCCATGAGAGTCTCTGCCTCTTCCACAAAGCTCACATTTTCATGGGGGTGGGGAATAAAATAAATAAGCAAACAAAGGCTTGTATAATGTCAGATGGTGATAAGAATTATGAGGAGAAAATAAAGCAGAATAGAGATCAAAGAGTGACAAGTATGGTCATTTAGAAAGAATGATGAATTAAGTCCTTTCTGTGGAGATAGTGTCATAACAGAGATCAGAACTAAGTGAGTGGATGAGTTCTGTGAGCATCGGGGAAAGGAATCTTCCAGGCAGTGAAAACATCATGTGCAAAGGCCCTGAGACAGGAGCATTGCTGACTTGGTAAGGAGCAGCAAAAAGGCCAGTTCAGCACAATGGAAAGTGTTTGGAAATGAAGTCAGAGATGTAGCCAAAACCAAAAGAATGTAGCTCTTTGTAAACCATAGAGATGATTATAGACTTTTCCCCTAAATCACGCTGAGATGTCATTAACAATTTTATTTGGAAGGTAACCTGGACACGTGGGAGATGGCTATGATGGGCGGGAGACAAACCAGGGATCAGTTATTCAGTTGCTAAGTCATTTGTGGAGAAATGATGGTGACAGTGTTGAAGTAGAGATGTGAGAATTGGTTGAATTTGGAATATATCATTATCATCCTTAGAAATGATGGCAAAATAGTTATGGTATCTGTGTTTCTGAAGATGAATTTCCTACTTTTAGCTCCAACTTTCAAAGTTACTCTTTTTGTCAAAAGGTAAAAAATTTATCAGCCTCACTGCTTAAGTGCAGCAGAAACCACAGCATATAACCTATATAGAGAGCTTATATATAAAGGAGCACATTTCAACAGGGAGACAGCGAAACCTTTTCTGAAGTTTACCGAGTAGCAAAGCTGGGTTTCCCAGGTGGTTCAGTGGTGAAAAATTGGATCCCTGGGTAAAGAAGATCCCCTGCAGAAGGAAATGGCAACCCACTGCAGTATTCTGCCTGGGAAATCCTATGGATAGAGGAGTCTGGCAGACTACAGTCTATGGGGTCGCAAAAGAGTCAGACATGTCTTAGCAACTAAACAACGACAACAAGTAGCAAAGCTAGCTATCTATCGTCTACAGAGCAAAGTGAGAAGTTTTTTCACTAATAAAGACTTGGGGTGGGGGTGGAGGGGAGTGAGGAGGGTAGGGGGGTGGAGGGAGTTGGGGGCGGGGAGTGGAGCTTCCTGCATACATAGTTCAGTTGGTAAAGAATCTGCTTGCAATGCAGGAGACCTTGGTTTGATTCCTGGGTCAGGAAGATCTGCTGGAGAAAGGATAATCTACCCACTCTAGTATTCTCAGGCTTCCCCTTGTGGCTCAGCTGGTAAAGAATCCGCCTGCCATGTGGGAGACCTGGGTTCAATCCCTGGGTTGGGAAGATTCCCTGGAGAAGGGAAAGGCTACCCACTCCAGTATTCTGGCCTGGAGAATCCCAGAGACTATACCTATGGGGTTGCAAAGAGTCGCACAGGACTGAGTGACTTTCAATTTCAGTTGTCAATGCAAGAGATGCAAGAGACATGGGTTCAGTCCCTGATTCAGGAAGATACCCTGGGAGTAGGAAAGAGCAAACTGCTCCAGTATTCTTGCCTGAAAAATTCCACGGACAGAGGAGCCTAGTGGATTAGAGTCCATGGGACCACAAAGGGGTGGATATGATTGAGTGACTGAGGACACATACACACAGGTAAACTATACATACTCTGCCTCAAGAATCGGAATAATGTGCATCTAGTCAGCTTTCTAAAATGGGAATCAGGCTCCATCTTCCATAAAGACCAAAAATTGTACACACAGCCTAAGGATTTACACAATATAGGAAGTAGGAAATTCACACAGCACAGGATAGGAGACCAGATACTAGGAAGACAAAAATATGGAAACAAATCTATTGCAAGAAATGGCAAATACAGAAGCCAAGACCAAAAATTGTCTGCAATAAGTAGTATCTTATTCCAGAACATTTATTCCAGTGCAAACCTACTAGAAAAATGGTGACAGGGGCTACACACACACACACACACACACACACACACACAGATAAAGAGAACCTAAAAGAAAAGAAATTCAGAATGAAAATAATTCCTTTAACCGACCATTTTCATCAATTCCTTAAGGAAAAATCAGACATTTGTATATGAATCCCTTCATCTTTTAAAATCCAGTCCAGGGTTGGCTTGTGCACAGTACACGAACCTTCACTTCACCTGCTGAGCCAGTGCAGACACTGGTAGTCAAGAATCTTGTTTTTTCAGGCTTTTGGACACAGTGGGAGAAGGAGAGGATGGGATGATTTGAAAGAATATGATTAAAACATATACATTACCCATATGTAAAACAGTCAGTGGGAGTTTTATGTATGACACAGGGAACCACAAAGTTGGTGGTCTGTGACAACCTGGAAGGATAGCATAGGGAAGGATGTGGGAGAGGGGTTCAGGAGGGAAGGAACATATGTATGCTTATGGTCAATTCATGTTGATGTATGGCAGAGGCCATCACAATATCGTAACTATGTTTCAATTAAAATTAATTGATTAATTATTTAAAGAAAGAATCAGTTCTTCCATGTTGAACCCAAACTTGACTTCAGATTTCTTCTCACCACAATGCTACCAATTGCTAACAAGTTGACTGAAATTTACTTTCCTATGTCAAAGTACCTATTAAGGAAAATGCCTATTTTTCCCCAAGAAAGTGGATTTAATGTCATAGATATACATGGTGTGTGTGGGGGGACTCCAGATAATTACTACCACTGAGATTCATACTGTTTTCAGCAGTGTGCAGAAGGAGCTATGTAGCACTCTTTAGACAATTTTATTTAACAAGACTTCTTTCTTTCCTTGTTGAAGAGATTCTGCTATTTTTTACATTAGCAAATGCCTCACTGTATTATATTTTTAAAAATCATAGTACTTTCTCAGATACAAGATCAGGAAGTCATCTTTTTTGGCTGTTCTGGCTCTTCATTGCAGCCCACAGGCTCAGTAGACATGTAATGTGAACTTAGCTGTCTTGACACATGTCCAATCTTAGTTGCCAGACGAGGGATCAAAGCTGCAGACTGAGTTGGAAGGCAGATTCTTAACCACTGGACCACGAGGGAAGTCCCAGGAAGTCTTACATTTCTTAATGTCTGTCTGTACAGAATAGCTCCATCCTCCATACAGTGTCCTGCATTTATCTGTATGATATAGATATAGACTAAACAAATATGTGTATAGGTATTAATACCGTTTTAAAAGTTCACATTTTGCTATTTATCAACTATTAGCTTTCCTTTTACTCCATCTATTTTGATAATTACTCATTGTAAGAGATGGGCATTAGGAGAAAAATCTTTTCCACAGATAAAATTTTATAAGCTGCTACCACCCCAAGATAACATGGAATGAATCTCTTTGAGTAAGAGCTCCAAAAGCCAAATGCAGTGACAGTTTGATAGAGTGCAACGTTGGTATTACCCACAAAAGGCAAAGTCTGAATGCGTTGACACAGTGTGAGAGTAGATTTAACGATTACTATGAAAAGTTGCAGGGGAATTCAAAGGGTAAGCTATTTTATAACAGATCACTAGAATGTTCATGCTACCAGTATGAAGGTAAGGTGCTTTGTTAAGCACAGTTTTCCTAAGTCGTTTATTCACTTGAACATGGTAATCTTAAAACATAAATTGAGTAATAAAAATGTCAGCATTTTTTCAAACTCATTGATTGAGCATGAGAACTTGTTCCTTTCTTCTTTTTTTAAAAAAATTTTCTTTACTTTATTGTGTTGGTTTTGCCATACAATGACATGAAACCGCCATGGGTTTACATATGCTCCCCCTCCAGAACCCCCCTCCCTCCTCCCTCCCTCCTCCCTCCCCCTGGGACATCTCGGTGCACGAGCCCCGAGCATCAACCCTGGGCTGGCAATTGATTTCACATATGATAATTAACATGTTTCAATGCCATTCTCCCATATCATCCCACTCTTGTCCTCTTCCACACAGTCCATGAGTCTGTTCTATATATCTGCGTTCCTTTTGCTGTCTCGCATGCAGGGTTCTTGTTACCATCTTTCTAAATTCCATATATATGTGTTAGTATACTGTATTGTTGTTTTTCCTTCTGGCTTACTTCACTCTGGATAATAGGCTCCAGTTCCGTCCACCTGAGTAGGACTGATTCAAATGAATTTTTTTTTAATGCTCAGTAATATTCCATTGTGTATATTGCTTCTCGGCCTTTTGGCTAAGATCAAGTGTAGTATCTGTTCTTACCAGTTCCTTTCTTTTTTAATAGTGTGTAGACCATGGTCATACGACGGCTGCCACACCTTCATTCATGTCATCTGCACTAAGGAAAAGAGTAATGGGAAATCGTGATGGGAAAAATGTGCACACAAGACTAGTCTGGTCAATATTTTATTAGGTGAGAAAGTTTTCTATACCTCCCACCTGGTACCATATTTCCACATTATTAACCATAGCTATGTTACATGGCTATTCCATAGCTTTAAGGACAGCTAGGCTAAGAAATTGAGGTTTTAGTTGAAACGCTGCTACTCAAAAATAAAGGAGAACAGGAGAACTTTAAAAGAAAGTTTACTGTGAACACAAACAACATACAGAACAATTACAACATCCCAGAGAATTACCTTCTGCAGCCCCTTTATAGTCAGACCCTCCCCTATCCCTAACTTCTGGTACCCACCCTTTTTTAGAGTACCATGTCAATGGAATTATACTGTATGTAATCTACTTAGATTGATTCATTCACTTAACACAGTATCTTTGAGCTCTACTCATGCACTGGAGAAGGAGATGGCACCCCACTCTGGGGTTCTTGCCTGGAGAATCCCAGGGATGAGGGAGCCTGGTGAGCTGCCGTCTTTGGAGTGGCTCAGAGTCGGACACGACGGAAGCGACTTAGCAGCAGCAGCGTGTTGTTGTATATGTTAATAGCTTTTATGACTGATTACTATTCCATTGTATGGATTAAGGACAGTTTATCAATTAAAGAGATGAAGCAAAACTACCCCCATGTTGCAGGCTCTGTTTACTGTATTGAGCTGAGGGTTATGTATTTCCTACAATAATTTTTAAATGGGAAATGATAAGGAAATGGCTCATGTTTTGTTTCTTCATTCATCATATTCATAAAATTGAGTAAATTATTTAAATTTGTCTTATTAAAAAAGCAAAGAAAGCTTTTGCCTATAATAGTTAATATATAAATGGATAATTTCATCAATAAATGGCATATTAATAAAATATATTTTTGCCTTTATCCAATCAATTAACTATTTGGATCAGTTTTTAATTAAAAATAATGTACTTTATAGATAAATGAACAAAGAAGCAAGGGACACAGATTTAAGTGGGGAACATTATAGAAATTTAGACCTAGAGATAATCATTATCCTGAAACAATATTGATATATGATTAATTACAAAACTCCTATTTTCATTCCACCTAATGCAATGTAGTATTCAAGATTGTATATAGGCGTTTAACGTAAACTGGCCTAGATTGGTTTTCTTTACTTGAAAATTTTAAAATGCTAAAATATTCATATTTAAGAGGCTTATTAATTTTTTGCTTCTTAAAATCATTATCAGCTTTATTAGCTAAAATTGATAAGATTTGACTGCACATATACAATATTTTGGACTTCCCTGGTGGCTCAAGAAAAGCACATAGGATAATGGAAGATATAAACATATAATTCATAATGCATAGTGTATATAATTCATGGGCTTCTCTGGTGGCTCAGCAACAAAGAAGTCACCTGCAAAGCAGGAGATGTGGCCTGTAATTCAGGAGACATGAGTTTGATCCCTGGATCAGGAAGATTCCCAGGAGAAGGAAATGGTAACCCACTCCAGTATTCTTGTCTAGATAATCCCATGGACAGAGGAACCTGGCAGGCTACAGTCTGTGGGATTGCAAAAGAGTTCGTATATGACTTGGCAACTAGACAACAAAAACAACACGTACAGTATATTACCTACATACAAAATACTGCACATATTTTTAAATATATAAGTTGCTAAGTTGAGATGATATATACACCCATGAAACCATTATCATAATCAAGATAATGAACAAATCTATCAACTCAGTTTTTCTCATGCACTTTATGTAAAACTTCTTCCCCTTGCCACTTCCCTCTCCCATGCTTCAGCAAGGACTGATCTTCTACATATTATTTCACTATATGTATATTTTTTTGTATTCTGATGCTGCTGCAGGATATAGTCCTTTTAGGGGTAGTGACTTCTGCTTGTCATAACTGAGATTCTTCTGTGCTGCTAGGTTTATAGTTTATGCCTTCTTGCTGCTGAGGAGCTTTATGTTATATAAATATGCAATGACTTGCTTATCATTCCCCCCTCTCTCTCTTTTCAGTTCTATTAGGTATAACTGACAACAAATCCTTCATCAGATCTGACTTTGTTTCCAGATCTTTAAATATCCTCATATCACTTACTCATATCAATTCACGAGTCTCAGTTAAAGCATTTTGGTTTTAAGTAACAACTTAAATCATACAAACTTACACCAAAAGGAAAATTAATTATTAAGGTATAGATTTTAAAATGTAACCCATAGGCAGAAGAATGAAGCTTGCTTTCACAAAGAAATAGAATCAGAAATTGGAAAACTACCAAAAAGCAGGCAGCTATACTCTCATTCTTCTTCTTTCCTAGCATATCAAATTTCTCTGATTTGCTTCAGAAATACCTGGCCATGATTTCCTTAATTCCTAAATATACCTATCCTCAGTTCAGGCAATATTCAGAGACTAATTTGTATTTCTTAACACCAGTTCCAAATCTCCATTGTCATGAACTGACAGGATCACCTTGAATATGATATCCTGGTACAATTAACTGGTCAAAAGAAAAAATTACAGAAAGGAGGTATGGCTTCTTAGGTTTGCTTCTATAGGTTCTGCTTGTTCAAATGACTGAAATACGAGGTTATTGCTTATATTAAGTTGCACAGTCCTTGAGAGCAGGAACACTCAGTTTAGAATATTCAAATAGGATGAGGACATAGAAACAGCACAATAACCCTTTGTTGAATAAATAAACATTAACAACTAGCATTGTAGTGATAAATACATTATGTAAAATGATTTAGTAATTCCTAGCAACAATCCTGTGAACAATCCACTCAAATTATTTCCATTTTACAGATGCAGAAACTGAGTCTCAGAGAAAAAGTAACTCCCAAAGCTTTTACTTTTACTAAGAGATGAATGTGAATCCAAGGATCTGACTCCAGAATATGATTGCCCACTAAACAAAACATTCTGCACCAAGTGATTCCAGGTTTTGCAGGAATCACGAACATCTCAGCTTAGTGGACTTTTTATCACACTGCCTCTTCAATATCATTTGTATCAGTATTAGTAGTCTTGGTTAAAGCACAGCTACTTTTTCGCTTAAAAATGAATCAAATGAAAAAAAAAAGAAGCATTCATGAGAATATACACCCACAGTTTCTTATATAGGGCTTGAAAGACTGTCTTTCTCTGGTGAAATAGATTTTATAAGGTATACCATGATGCTTTTTATAGTATGAAGACTATCTTTTGTTTGGAAGGTGCTTTTTTATAGTTGTTTTAAATTGACCAGTTCTTATAGAGACTTAATTGATCAAATCCTCTCAACATTTCTTGTTATTCCTGTACAAAGTTGGCAATGCCAACCATCAAACCATCTTGCATTGAATCTAAGAATCACAGCAGGGTGTTAGCGAGTCCAGGAGTTATGATTGGATGGAAGGCCTGTGTCTGAAGTTGTCTCAGCATAAGACACCATAGGATTGAAAAATCAATAAGCCTTCTGGGGAAGATGCTTTTGTGGAGTCTGAATGCTACCTGAAGGGAGTGAATGTAAATTACCACGTTACCAAAGCAATTGGAATTGTCTGATGAGAAGCGTATTGTATACAGCATCAACACTGCTCTTTGTTTCTTTAGAAGAACTTTTTAAAAATGTGCTTCTCAAAAGATAAAAGGAAACAGGAGAGGGAGACAAGAAGAATCAGCAGGAGTCACAAAATTTTTCAAGAGCCTACTGAGTTTAAATTTGTCAGATGGAATATGAATTAGATAAATATCCTATTATTCTATAGTAAATTAGAATACAGAGGATGAGATAGTTGGATGGCATCACCAACTCAATGGACATGAGTTTGTGTAAGCTCCGGGAGCTGGTGATGGACAGGGAAGCCTGGCGTGCTGCAGTCCTTGGGGTTGCAAAGAGTCAGACATGACTGAGCAATTGAACTGAATCAAGCTGAAATTAGAATACAAAACATTATATAATTTCATGATGAATTTTTGAGGCAGCATGTACTCTTGTAACCTAGCAAGCTGTGTAAATATAAGATAAATTCAAATACATAATGGTAGTCTACTGGTAATGTTGCTCCATTTCCTAATTTATTTTATTTGCTTGTATCTTCTCTGTCCTGGCAACTTGAAAGGATTAAAGATATATACAATTTCCTTGCTGGACTTACAAGGACAAGAAGAATTCTAAAGACAAGACTGGGATTTAACATAAATCATGAAATGAAATATTGACCTAAAGTAGCTGTAAATAGTTATTTGCCATTTTGAAATACACTTTTTCTTCCAAACAATTGTAATCTTTAGCTTGCCATCAAAAAGTCTTATATCTACTTGTACCTCCAGAACCTAGTGCAGTACCAGGCATTAGTAGGTGTTCTGGTCATGTTCGTAGTTGCTCTTTGGTAATTGTGGGGGTAATGATGATCCAGAATTTGCTCTTCATGACATTTAGGTACAGTCATTTGCTCATTCCACAGAAATAAATTATGTAGGGCTAATGCTCAAATTAACTTCAGTGTGCATGCCTGCATGCTCAGTCGCTTCAGTCATGCCTGACTCTTTGCAGTCTCATGGACTGCAGCCTGCCAAGTTCCACTATCCATGGGATTCTCCAGGCAAGAATACCAGAGTGCATTGCCATGCCCTCCTCCAGGGGATCTTCCCAACCCAGGGATCAAACCCACATCTCCTTTGGCTCCTGCAATGCAGGTCAATTCTTTACCTCTGAACCAATGGGGAAACACAAGTTGGGTGTAAGACTTGTTAAATATAACTGTATTCATGATGTATGAAGAGGGTAACGAGAACTCAAGGGGTTGTATCATGATGGGTATAGGAATTATTGCAATGTGGTCTTATAGTGGGAGAAAGAGATTGAGTTCAATTACTAGTACAGCAAAGACAATCAGGAATTGATAGCCAAGGAGCAAGGTGGAGGTCAGTGGATGAAGAATTACTAAGAGGAAACATGAGGAGTATGGCGTGGTTCTGGCTAATTTCACCCAACAAGATTCTTGTTGAAAGCAAGCCAGAGTGATCAGACACCACCTGAGATGGTACAGGATAAGGAACCTGAAATTCCTTATCAAGAGTGATCAGATATGGAGGGTGGGGGATATCGGCTACACTGACTTGGCAGACATTTGCTAGAATTGAACAGTACAGAGAACACCAAGTCAAAAGTCAAGCCTGGTTGAAAAAGAGTTCATGGGAGCCTGAGAAAAGTTTAGTCATGAAAAAAACTGTCAGATTCAATAAATAAATATTTATCAACTTAACCCATGTTGAAACAAAAGAAGATGGATTTTATCAATTAAAAAAATTATAAAACATACATTTCTCAGTTAGGGGATTATCCCACACCATGAATCTATGCTATAACATTCAGATCACTACTACATGATAAATTTTAAATTCTAAAAAAGAAAAAGAGTACACAGCATTTCATTCAAAGTTTTGCTATAAAAATGAAGAAAATAAAAAGAGCTCAAAATAGAGAGTGAGTAAAATTTTAAAATTTTAAGCAGGAAACACTCAAAGGTTATACTGAAAATATTTTCCACCACAAAAATTATTTAAAGCTTATCCCCCTAAGCTTTTTTGAGTTATTCCCTAAGAATTTTTTGAGTTATCTTTCATTTCTCTCTTCCCTTTTTATATTTAATTATTGAGTGAATATTGATGCTACTCTTCAAAACAGCATCTTATGTTATCACTTCTTCTTCACACCCAATGCCACTTAATAGTTCAGAATTTTATTTTCCACAAAAGCCTGTTTAACAAAATATCTTCCATTGTGGTCTCCTTGTGTTCTCTAAGAATTCACTTAAAGAAAATAAAAGAACCATTTGGAATTCCAATATCAGTTTAATTTTTTAAAAAATTACTTATCCATAAAGTTTCTTTCATTAAAAAAATCTCTGTAATTATTTCTATTATTTTATTTCTATATCTATTATATCTAAAGATATCTATAGATATCTATTACATCTAAATTATTTCTGTATCTAAAGATTTCTATAAATCGTTCAGACTGGAAATGAAGATCCATTAAAGCTGAAGATATATAATCTATCTAATTTTAATATCCACTCCTCTCTAACTGGAACTTTTAATAAAATACTTGGATTGTGGTTTGTTAAGCTAGAGTGCTCTTTCTTCCTCTCTTTCCAAAATAATTACTGTGTACCTTTAAGGAAGACATTTTCATAAAAGTTTCATATCCCACATTCACACAAAAACCTTTTTTTCCAGTGTCTACATTTATCTCATCATATTATAAATAACCTGCTCACTAAAGAATTCTAAGTGTAAGAAATACAGTGACTTCTATATGTTTCCTGCTGGAGGGCAACAGAGGATGAGATGGTTGGATGGCATCATTGACCCAATGGACATGAGTTTGAGCAAACTCCAGGAGACAGTGAAGGACAGGGAAGCCTGGCATCCTGCAATCCATAGGGTTGCAAACACTCAGACATGACTGAGCGACTGAACAACAACAACTATGTGTTTTGGACATCTCAAAATTTATCATTATGTTGGGTTGGGTAGAATTTGAGCAATATTTGTGCCCTAACACAATTATCAATAAACTTGACCTCTATATGCAAAATTTCCCATCAACTTTTATGTCTTATTCTGATATATAATTGATATTTGAATATCACTAAATATTGAAAAAATAGGAAAGGGAGAGGTCAAGAAAAAAAAAACACCCAGAAATAAAAAGAATTAAGAGAAAGCGGAAGCAATGCAGAAAGCAGAAGACAACTGCAATTAAATGACTCTTTGCAAAGAAAAAATATCGAAAAAAATGAGACAAAAAGGGATGAATAAGAGTTTAGTTCTTATAAATTAAAATTTTTATAGCTTTTTAAAAAAATTCTGTGAGAATGTTTAAAGATAAAATTTTAAACATCTTTCAGAAAATAAAGGAGTGAAGAAAAAGCCACAGAAATTATATATATATATATATATTATATATATAGTGTGAATTGAACTGCATGGTTCTACTTATAGGCAAATATTATTCAGTAATAAGTATCACAGTAATACATGGTCCTGCTTGGCTGAATCCTCTCTCTTTTTCATATATATGTGTATATGCATGCATGCTTAGTTGATTCAGTTATATCCAACTCTTGGTGACCCTATAGACTGGCTCTCCAGGCTCCTCTGTCCATAGGATTATCCAGGCAAGAATATGGAGTGGATTACCAAGCCTTTTTCCAGCGAATCTGCCAGACCCAGGGATCAAACCCAAGCTTCCTACATCTCTTGCATTACAGGTGGATTCTATCACCGAGTTACCAGGAGAGCCTCTCTCTATATATAAACATATATAATTTATATATTTTAATTTCTACAGGACTCAATACAAGCATAATTTCTCTTAGTCCCTTAAGGCTTCTTGAGTCTCAGAATGTCATCTGAATTATAGAGAAAGTTGCAAACTACAAGAGAATGAAGTAATGCTGTATACATTGTGAATGGAATCATTATAAACACAGAATCCCATATCCAACAAATCTTAATCAGATACCTATGCATGCCAGAATTCAATATGTATTTCCTATCTATCTTGAGGTAGGCAGAACAATAGATCCTCCAAAGATGTTAATGCCCTAATCCCTGGAACCTGTGAATATGTTAGTTTATGTAGCAAAGGGAAATTTAGGATGCAGATGAAGTAAAGTTTAATAATCATTTAACTTTAAAATAGAGAGATTATCCTGAGGGGCCTAATGTAATCACAAAGGTCCTTAAAAGTAGAAGAGGGAGGCAGAAGAGGAGGTCAGAGTGTTGCAGCATGAGAAGGACACAACCTACCATCTACCATCGCTGGCTTTAAGATGAGGAGGGTCGCAAGCCAAGGCATGCAGGCATCTGCTAGAAACTGGAACAAAGATTCACCCTCAGACCTGCAGACAGGAATGCAGTTCTTCCTTTACCTGGTTTTAGCCCAATGTCATCTAAGTTTGACTCTGAAATACAGATAGCAAAGTAATATATTTGTGTTGTTTTAAGCCATTGCATTTGTAGTGACTTGTTACAGAAACAATGGAAAACTAACTTTTTCTTGAGGCCTACTGGAAGATTTTTTCCACTAAAATAAGAAAATAAAATAACCACAGGAGTCCTGAGTGAGATACAGCAAACAAGCAACACAACACAGGAGAGGGAAAGAAAGATGACCGCAAGACAACCGCTGTGAACCAGGCCTGGTGAGCAAATAGACCAGTTTCAAACAAGAGAGTGAAAGGGATCTAGAGGGATTAAGAGGGGAAAAGTAAGTAACAGATTATCTGATATGTTACCTTTGATCATGTAGAAAGTTCTAGAAATACATTTGTAACAGAACTGTGTGCCAAGAGTTAGTCAGACATTTAAAGGGAACTAAGCAATAATAAATTAAGATAATAAAGTCATTAACTCCAAGGAAAACCAAGTTATAAGAGAAAGGAAATGAATCAATAGTCCATTACTTGAAAAGAACTTAAGAAGCCATAATCATAACAAAAATGTTGGGTACAGACTTTACCAGAAACTCTGATACATCCAAAATAGATACTGTGTACTTTTAAGGAGAACCTTTTTCACAGAAGCTTCCATGGGGGAATGGAAGGCTTTTCAAGTGACACAATGGTAAAGAATCCTCCTGCCAATGCAGGAGATGCAAGAAATGTGGGTTTGATCCCTGGGTCAGGATGATCCCTGGGTCAGGATGATCTCCTGGAGTAGGAAATGGTAACCGACTTTAGTATTCTTGCCTGGAAAATTCCATGGACAGAGAAGCCTGGAGGGCTACAATCCACAGGGTTACAAAGAGTTGGACAGGACTGAGCACGCACGCACGCACGCACGCACGCACGCACACACACACACACACACACAAGAGAATGGAATGGAGAGTAGGATGTAAAGAATGTAAAAGATGTTATCTTCATTCCCTTAAAGGCTAGTCAACAGATGTTTAAAATTTATGATTCAAGACAGTAGTGTCCACATGTTATTTGGAGAAACAAAAAGTTACTTTGTAGGAAGAGGAGACAGAAACAGCAGACTGCAATTTTTTTATAGCATTTTATGCCTTTTAACCTTTTAAATTATGTGACTATATTTAGAGATAAAAATAAAATAAATTTTAAAAAGAAAATTTATGGTAAGTCATATGCTAAAATATGAATAGGATTACCTATGAGTGGCAACATTATAAGGAAAACTGAGGCTGCCTGCCATCAGCTGACCCCATCCTCATTCCCTGCTTTCTTTTTCCCTGCAGCACTTATCCACAATTGATATTGTAAATATTCTACTCATTTATGTGTCACTTGTTTTCTCAGCTTATTGGAATGCAACACTCATGAGGGACGAGATATTATCTATTTTCATCACTTCTGTATCCCCAGAGTTGGAAACAATGCTTGCTTCTTAGAAGGCATCCAGGAAACAGAAACGAATAAATGAGAATTTAAAAAATGTTGCTATAATATCCACTTTTAAAACATTATTCCTTACTTGAAAAACAGAAAGAAAATAAAAGCAATTTCTATTTTAAAGAAACATTTTAAATGCTATTTGGGAAGAAAATAGAGGAATGAAGTGGATGTTCAAGCAGGTAGAGGTGGTTTGGTCTTGCTTCTTTGAGAAATGTCACCCAGGTGGTGATAGTGGTAAAGAATTCACCTGTCAATGCAGGAGATGAAAGAGACGCAGTCAATCCCTGAGTCAGGAAGATTCCCGGGAGTCGGGAATGACAACCCACTCCAGTATTCTTCCTTGGAAAATTCCATGGACAGAGGAGCCTGGTGGGCTACAGCCCATGGAGCCACAAAGAAGCGGTTGCAATTGAGCACACACACAAGATAGCAGAAACAAAGAACCTGGAGCATGAAAACTGCACTCAGGTCTGTGAAAACAAAAGAGTAGAGCTACCAAACCAGATCAGAGTATCTTTTTCTGTTCTGACTGTCCGGTTAAGTGCTGGGTGGATGCAGATGATAAAATGATGGAGTAGGAAGACCATGCTTGGCTTTTTCCTCCTTAGCATAGTTTAGTAGACTAATGCTATTCAAACCGTTTTTTTGAGTGAACTAATCTCTAGTTCACTCAACTGAGGCACAAGTTAACATCACTTAAAATAAATTGATAGACTAGCTGTTTCTTTCATATATTATCATCAGTTAAAATAATATTTAAAGTTTGTTTAAAGCATCTAGTCACCATTCACGTGTTACCCCTTCAACTTCAACTGTTTTTTTTAATCTCTGCTTAACTGTTCCTGGATTGACTCCACATATAATTTAGCAATTGTCCCCAACTCACCCTAAAACATTTTTTTTCAGTTGTTAGAATCCTTTTGAACATCCATTGCTCTCCAAACACCAGACTGTTTTGGTTTCAGGAACCACGTGATTTGGCATTAGAAGTTGTTAATTATCCTGCTGTGCTCCAGTTCTCCTGCTCCAACTAAACTGGAGAACTTAAAATAGTGAAACACTTCGATCTGTGCCTCCCATGGCCGGCCTTATTTAGCTACTCAGGAGCTTCTCCTTGTTTAACTCGCAGTCTGACTGAGTTAAATTCTTCCTATTGCCTTTCATGCTATTTCTTTTCCAGGTAATGGAAGAAAAATTGGTAGAAGTAGCATGTTGTATATCTTTTACTCAGCTATAAAGAAAGCATTTTCTCTTGTCCATTATTCATCAGTCTATTTATCTTTATGTAAATATTGCTTTCACTAAGGCAAACATTCTCTGTTAAAAATATTAGACATAGTTAATTTTAGCTTGCTTTGTATTTTTAATGGGTTTTTACAAAACCTAGTTTCATAAAGGAGCATTATGTCTTGTAATTCTAGAGTTTTAAAGTGTATTTTTAAATAATTGGAAAGTTTGAAAGATTGAAAACCAGTTTGAAGTTTATCTCATCACTTTCTCTTTGCTAATATTTTAATACCATTACCTTTCAAGACATATGATTGCTGTGAATCATTTTTAGAAGGATAATAGAGAACTATATTGCAGTGGTAAAATGGGAGATTGACTCCAGGAAAGCAAATGTTATGTCTGAGCACTAAGCTATAATATTGTTAAAGCCATCACTGCAAGAAGCAATTATCAATTACTGTTTCTGGCTTAATTGCAGTATTACTTTTACTCATTATAACAAGGACAATACACCTATAATAAAGATGAGGTCACTGTAAAATGTTTTTGTGGTATCTCTAATATTGTGCATATACTTAACAAAAATATATAAAAGATAAATATGTTTACTTGGGGCTGGCCAAACAGGTTTTGATTAGTGTCCCTTTTTCATTGTCACTGGTGCATTATGAATATTTTGTTTGTGCACACGTGACCTAAAACACCAATGTGAGTAATGGTTCATCCAGATGCACATTAAATATCTCATGAACTCTCTCATGGGGGTACACAAATGACTTATGCAATACAAAAATCTTGAAGATAAACCCTAATTTCCCATAAGCTCAATTTTCTTATAAACCGTGATAAAATCATGAGTCTGAAAGAAGAGCATAGGATGGAAAAGAAGGAGAGAAAGCAAAATGAGATGGAGGGAACCAGAACAAGTGAGTGGTGATGATGCAGAAAGAGGTAGAAGATCCTGAATTGCATGACATTAGCGTCAGCACTTGCTGGCTAATTTAGGGTCAGCTAGAAAACAGCAACCCATTCCAGTATTGTTGCCTGGAAAATTCCATGGACAGTGGAGCCTGGTGGGTTACCATCCATGTGCTTGCAAAAGTCAGACATAACTGAGCACAGCACAGTTACAGTTATAACTATATTAATCAACCAAGTAAAGTCAACACATGGAGTTCCAGAACAAAGCTGAGAGGTCCTAGGATAAGAATAACTTGTGGAGGTAGGAGTAGATATTAGAAAGTGGAGGCAGAGAAAAGAAAATGCATTCATAAGATAATGAAACTATAGCTCTAGAAAGGCATTTGAACATGGCATACATGTGACACATGCTCATAATCATCATGACTGTGAAGCATTTTGGAGGAAAATACATTCATGACATTACAGATTTCTATAGGTAAAGCTTCAGTGTAAACAGAAGATATATGGAGTAACCTTTAAGGGGTAGCATATTTCTTTTGCTTAAAGTCGAATTTCCAGAATTTTCTTACCTCTACAAAGATGAAACAGGGAAATATTGTGTAGCTCCTAAACTCTTGGCTTTGATGATTTGGAAACATGTTTTCCTGTTGAGATAGGGAAAAAGAAGACATGATTTTTAAAATCAATTTATTCATGGCTGTATGCTCTGTGGCCTTCTCTGGAGGCTGAGATGGCAAAAAATCTGCCTGCATTGTGGGAGACCTGGGTTTTATCTCTTGGTTGGGAAGATCCCCTGGAGAAGAACTTGGTAACCACTCCAGTATTCTTGCCTGGAGAATTCCAGGGACAGAGGAACCTGGCAGGCTATAGTCCGTGGGGTCACAAAGAGTTGGACAAAACTAATATTTATATATATAGTCTCTGGAAGCTCCATAAAGTCTCATTACAAAGCTAACTTTGTCTTTACCGGAAACTGACATTTTGCATCCTGAGTTATTATTTGGAATGTCAGAAACATCATATTTTCTCACTTGTATTGCACTTAGCTGCCGGGGTCCAGCCCCAGCGGGTCCGGGGGTCTTGAGGGATGAGTGGCATCGGTGGAAGAACTGAGCTGAGTCGATGTGTGGTGATGGAGCAGTCTCTCTTTATTGCTGTTAGTTTGTGGGATGATAGAGAAGTCTCTCCAAAAGGAGAGGGAGAAGTCTCTCGTATATTGTTGTTGGTTTACAGTTTTATAGCCAAAAGACATCCCCATTACATCATTACATCACCTATCATTCTACACAATTATTTGTTTTCTACCTTCCATAGCAACCTTATCATGGAGCTCATTCCCCAATCTATCATGAAACATTCCCTTTGCAGAAGTCAGATTTTTATGTAATTAGATTTAACAATAGTATGTTTACCATTTAAATGTCTTCAGTATACTTCATTCAATCATGATAAGTACATCAATCCAAGTAGAAAGGTTACATTTCTCTTATCAGGTACAATTTATGTAGAAGCTAGAGGGAAGGGCTAAAGCTTGAGACTGTTTATTCTAGTAACCTACTCTGGTTCTTATGAGGAAAGAGGAAAGAGGACAAAGAAACAGTTTAGAAAGAGGAAAGAGAACTAAGACAGTTTAGGAAGAGGAAAAAGGACTAAGAGACAGTTTAGGAGCACTGCTTTAGCAATAAAACCCTATTAACCTTATAACTACTATAATGAATTCCTAAGTCTACATTATCTTAAAGCAATCAATATCTCCAACTATGCTGGCCACAATTATGAGCATTCCTTAGTCCCAGTCGAGCCTGATTTTTTCAAGGAAGAGAGCCTCCTCTGTGGAGTGGTCAGGGGAGTGGGAGGTGGAAAGGTGACCCAAATATGAGCCTTTCTGGTGGTGGCCTTGCCATGACCCCCAGAGAACTCTTGGTAAACTCCCCAGTAATTAGTAGGAGGAGTAGTAGTCTATTTAAATGTCCCCTTTCATTCCTCCTAGCCCACCCCCCCCCCCGGGAAGGTGATCCACCTTCCCGGATACTCTGGTAGATAAGGTCTAGGGGGATAATCTCTGGACAAATTCTTTCCAACTGTGACTGACCTACTGAGATGAGCCAATGTTCCGAGCATGGACAGAACTTCCAAGAAAAATACCAGGGTGGGGCTTGCCCAGGATTCCCCGATAAAGAAAGTCAGCTTTGCAATTTCTTTCTTAGTCTCGTGACCTTGTCATCTGAGCAAGGGGGCATCCTGACGGCTCCTGGCACTTAGCATCCATGGGGATCCTTCTTTTTAAAAGTTACCTGGCATGAGAGAGCATCCTTGTCACTTTCACCCTGTTGCAGGCATAACCAGATATTCAACATCTGATTATATTTGTCTCAGAGGTAGGCATTATGACTATGGAAACAGTGCACTGAAGTCCACTGGGCACCGAGGCCACACCTCCTCTTGTCCCCTCTGTGCCTGAAAAATAACCCCTCTGCCCCACCCAATCCTACCATAATATTAAACATTTCCTTAGATGTGGGGCTTCCCAGGTGGCACTAGTAATAAAGACCCTGTCTGCCAATTCAGGAGATGTACCCTTGTCAATAACCTGATAGGGTACCCCTGACCCAAGAATATGATGGAGAAAGAGGTCCTGAACTTTGATCTGCGGCAGAAGCTCAATTTGCAAGGACATTCCTTACTATCCTCCCCACTTGGTTTGGAAAATTTACAGAGTAAAATAGTCTCCATGCAAAAACCGCTTGGTTAGGTAAATGAATCAAAACTGTGAAAATGTGTATGCAGAGTTACTAGCTAATATATTTTGTTTATGATCTTTATGCAAAGAAATAAGTAAATTGTTTTAGTTACTTCAGATAGTCAAGGAGGGAAAATCTCAAAGTCAAAACCTTAGAGTCTAAATTAAATTTTTATTTATAATTACAAGCAGACAGTGACATGCAAAAATATATGTGTGTGTAATCAATTCATTAAAGACAGACAAAATATCTAAAATTTGGTGTTCATCTGTAGATGAAGCTGAAGTGGTGAAAAAATGTGATTTTCATCCCCTGTGTTGTGGTATCACCATGAGGCCCCAAATGTGATGTGCTCCATATTTAAGTTCAGTTGGTTTTAGCACTTGGTGTCTGCCTTCTTACTGAAGGAGCCAAACTGGCTCAAACGCTTCTACTCTCTTCCCATAATTCAGTAATTTTCATTGGCATGCCTTACTTCAGGAGATATTTGGAAATTGCATATGGGAATTTGTTGTTGTTGTTCCGTCACTGAGTTGTGACCCCTTGGACTGCTGCACACCAGGCTTTTTTGTCCTTCACCATCTCCTGAAGCTTGTTCAAACTCAGGTCCATTGAATCAGTTATGCCATCCAATCATCTCATCCTTTGTCATTCCCTTCTCCTACTGCCTTCAAACTTATCCAGCATCCAAGTCTTTTCTAATGATTCAGCTCTTTGCATCAGGTGACCAAAGTACTGGAGCTTCAGTTTTAGCATCAGTCCTTCCAATGAACACTCAGGGTTGACCTTCTTTAGGACTGACTGGTTGGATCTCGTTGCAGTCCAAGGGACTCTCAAGAGTCTTCTCCAACACCACAGTTCAAAAGCATCAGTTCTTCAGCACTCAGCCTTCTTTATGGCCCAACACTCATATCCATACATGACTACTGGAAAAATCATAGCTTTGACTAGATGGACCTTGTCAGTAAAATGATGTCTCAGCTTTTTAACTTGCTGTCTAGGTTGGTCACAGCTTTTCTTCCAAGGAGCAAGCATGTTTTAATTTTATGGCTGCAGTCACCATCTGCAGTGATTTTGGAGTTCAAGAAAATAAAGTCTCTCGCTGTTTCCATTGTTTCCCCATCTGTTTGCTGTGAAGTGATGGGACCGGATGCCATGATCTTAGTTTTTTGAATACTGAGTTTTAAGCCAGCTTGTTCACTCTCCCCTTTCGCTTTCATCAAGAGGCTCTTTAGTTCCTCTTCACTTTCTGCCATAAGGGTGGTGTCTTCTACATATCTGAGGTTACTGATATTTCTCCCAGATAACTTGATTCAAGCTTGCACGTCATTCAGCCTGGCATTTCACATGATGTACTCTGCATGTAAGTTAAATAAGCAGGGTGACAATATACAGCCTTGATGTACTCCTTTCCCAGTTTGAAACCAGTCCATTTTTCCATATCTGGTTCTAACTGTCTTGACCTGCATACAGGTTTCACAGTGGGCAGGTAAGGTGGTCTGGTATTCACATCACTTAAAGAATTTTCCACAGATGTTGTGATCCATACAGGCAAAGGTTTTGACATAGGAAATAATATAGAAGTAGGTGTTTTTCTGGAATTTTCTTATTTTTTATGTGACCCAACAGATGTTCGCAATTTGATCCTTGTTTCCCCTGCCTTTTCTAAATCCAGCATGAACATCTGAAATTTCTCAGTTCACATACTGTTGAAGTCTGGCTTGGATAATTTTTGAGCATTACTTTGCTAGCATGTGAAATGAGTGCAATTGTGTGGTAGTTTGAACATTCTTTGGCATTGTCCTTCTTTCGAATTGGAATGAAAACTGATCTTTTCCAGTCCTGGGGCCACTGCTGAGTTTTCCATAATTGCTGGCATAATGAGTACAGCACTCTCACAGCATCATCTTTTAGGATTTGAAATAGCTCAGCTGGAATTCCATTACCTCCACTAGCTTTGTTCGTAGTGATGCTTCCTATGGTCCGCTTGACTTCCCACTCCAAGATGTCTGGCTCTAGGTGAGTGATCACACCATCATGGTTATCTGGGTCATGAAGACCTTTTTTGTATAGTTCTTCTGTGTATTCTTGCCACCTCATCTTAATAGCTTCTGCTTCTCTTAGGTTTTAATATGGGTATTAAGTCATCACAATAAGTTGGACTTTCTTTTGATATTTTAAGACAAGGACCAGGAAAAAATACATGTTATGCAGTACCCAGGACAGTTCTATGCATCATGAAAAATTGTTCCTGCATTCTGCCCCACTTTCTAATATCCCACTGGCTTACTTCCACTTTAAATGTATCAGTAGTAGCTTACTTGTGATGGTGAAAAACAGAAGTTGTGTGACTATTTAAGTAAATATTATTATGGATGGGAAGGCTTATATAGAATAAAAAAAATTGTCTTACAATGAAAAAACTTTTTTACAGGGTGTATCTTGTTTACCAAAGAATCCTTCCTGCTATACACTTAGTTTAAAAGCTTTTCATTATATGGTGGAGATTCATGACACACAGTGATCTTACTGATAGCTTTTCATAAGATTTATTTTAAAATATTTCATTTTACTTCCATATGTGAAACATCTCTATAGGTTGATCTATAGATAAAATATATAATTAATTTTGAAGACAATGATAAGAAATCTGTGTGATGACAATTATACATTCTAATTCATTATTTTTTAATGTGCGTATGTTTTTCAGTTTTACCCTACACCTTCAACACAGTCCTATAAAGAAATGGTAAGACTGGGGACAAGAGGTCACTGTAAAGTAGCCTGCACGCCCACTGTCTGACAGGGAAGCGACATTTCATTTTCCCATGGACGGAGCTAAAATGAGAGAATGAAGCTGGACTTTGGGCTTCCTTGCTAGGAACACACTCAAGAAAAGCACCTTGTCAGGTGAGAAATCCAAGCAAGAAGACAGTGCAGACAAGAATACCTTTGAGGGGCAGAGGGTTCTGAGCTTCTTTGCAAAGAATCTTCAAAGAAGCCCTGGGAGAAAAGTCTGTGAATTAATTCCACCACAAAAGACTAATCCAGATTGAAGGTGATTAGAAACAAATTACTTGAGATCCCCAAAGTTCAAGATGAGAAAGAGAGAGAGACAGAGAAGCGGATGGCTAACGCCAGGGTCTTGCTTCCGTTGGGTCATGCGGCCTTGAGATGTCTGCACACTGCAAGCGTTATCAGTGAGGCAGGGTTACCCCAGGCAGCTGCTCCTGCACGATTCTCCTAAATATAACACAATGTAGTCTTTGACAAAGCTTAATCTGTACAGTGACTGAAGGATGAAAAAGGAAATGTGGTCTTTATTAAACTAGAAGACAAATAATGATTAATACTGCAGTGCTATATTGCCAGAATCATTTTCAACAGTTTCCATCTTGGTATAAATTACCAGAGTTGTCCTTTCAAAATAAAGACGTGATTCTTCATGTCTTGGTGCCCCCTCTTGGAGACCAAGAACTAAGGTAAGGATGAACATTCGATAACTTTTAGATGCTGATTTGTCACACATATCATAACATTAACATATTTTGGTTAATTTTACCTAATACTGTGAAGTTGTCAATTATTCGGGATTTAAATAAAGTTAGGTGCTGAGTAAAGCTATAATATGGCAGCAACAGATGAGCTAACCATGAAAGAATGGCCTTATATCATGTACGCTATGCTTTAGAATAGAGATATTTTGATCTTTTAAATGAGTAAAGGCAATTTTTCTGCTTATACGTTCAGTATTGGTAATCTATTTTTCAGAAATGTTTAATGCCTAGTGAACTTATTTCATATATTTCATATATTCTATAATATCTGAGGACCTTCCATCCTCAGGCAAACCTTCAAATGCCTACAGCTCCTACCAGGTCCTGACAGCAGCAAAGAGAGGAAGCTGAGCCAGAACTGCCCAAATAAACCACTCTTCCAAAAGCTGTGACTTAATAACTGTACATTGTTTTAAGCCACCAAGTTTGAGGGTGAATCTTTTATACAAGTGGCACAGAGAATCCCATGGACAGAGGAGCCAGGTGGGCTATACTCTATAGAGTGCAAATAGTCAGACACTACTGAGTACACAACACATTTTATACGACAATAGATAATTACCACAAGTATTAACTGTGATTCACATGCATATTAGCTAACAAGACTCATCATAACTGATTTTTTTTTTTGGAAGGGTGTTCTTTGCAAAGATATACAAAGATATTCTGGGGACGAAAATACCTAACAGTAAACATCAACTCATTTTAACATGTGTGTGCTCAGTCACTCACTCCTGTCTGACTCTTTGTGACCCCATGGACTGTAGCTGGCCAGGCTCCTCTGTCCATGGGGTTTCCCAGGCAAGAATACTGGAGTGGGTTGTCATTTCCTCCTCCAGGGGATCTTACCAACCCAGGGATAGAACCCACATTTCCTGCTTCTCCTGCATTTGGCAGGTGGATTCTTTACACTGAAACACCTAGGAAGCCCTTTAATTTCTTAGTGTAATAGAATCACGTGTACCCCAATGTTCATCGCCGCATTGTTTACAATAGCCAGGACATAGAAGCAACCTAGATGCCCATCAACTGATGAATGGATAAGAAAGCTGTGGTACATATACACAATGGAATATTTCCCAGCCATTAAAAAGAATTCATTTGAATCAGTTCTACTCAGGTGGACAGAACTGGAGCCTATTATACAGAGTGAAGTAAGCCAGAAGGAAAACCAAAAATACAGTATACTAACGCATATATATGGAATTTAGAAAGATGGTAACAAGAACCCTGCATGCGAGACAGCAAAAGTAACACAGATGTATAGAACAGACTCGAGGACTCTGTGGAAGAGGGCAAGGGTGGGATGATATGGGAGAATGGCATTGAAACATGTTAATTATCATATGTGAAATCATTCGCCAGCCCAGGTTTGATGCTCGGGGCTGGTGCACCAGGATGTCCCAGGGAGAGGGAATAGGGAGGGGGGTTCTGGAGGGGGAGCATATGTATACCCATGGCAGATTCATGTCAATGTATGGTAAAACCAACACAATAAAGTAAAGAAAATTAAAAAAAAAAATAAAGTTGACTGAAAAAAAAATATGCATATTTTTCTCTAAAAAAAAAAAAGAAGAAGAAGCTATGCTTGGAAGTGGTCATTTTGTTTTCTGCACATGATCAACTCACTTATGCACTTTTCAGTAGACTTATTGCCATATCTGCCCTGAGCTTTCTGCTGTGTTTCCAGCTTGGTATCAGGAAGGGAACAAGTGACTGACAAATGGCTAGGTCTGGATAGAGTCTGATGAGAGGTGGAAGTGGAAGTAAATCTCTAGTGAAAAAATTCAAGGGAGATGCAAATAGGAAGCTGGATGTTTACTGTGTTATTTCTTGATTCAATTTTATGAAATTGCCACTTTTGTAGGTCAAAGCTGGTTGAAGGTTAGAAATTTCATTTGGCTTAAAATATTCTATGTGTTTTGCTTTAAACACATACTATCAAAAATAAATATACAAACATCAAATAGAGAGAATATATGTATTTTTAAAACCAATCCACACTAGCTTTATCATTTCAGCTCAGTTGCTCAGTCATGTCTGACTCTTTGTGACCCCCATGACTGCAGCACGCCAGGTTTCACTGTCATCACCAACTCCCAGAGCTTGCTCAAACTCATGTCCATTGTGCTGGTGATATCATCTAACCATCTCATCCCTTGTTGTCCCCTTCTCTTCCTGCCTTCAGTCTTTCCCAGCATCAGGGTCTTTTCCAATGAGTCAGTTCCTCATATCAGATGGACAAAGTATTGGAGTATCAGCTTCAGCATCAGTCATTCCAATGAATATTCAGGACTGATTTCCTTTGGGATTGACTGGTTGGATCTCCTTGCAGTCCAAGGAACTCTCAAGAGACTTCTCCAGCATCACAGTTCAAAAGCATCAATTTTTTAGCACTCAGCCTTCTTTAAGGTCCAACACTCACATTCATTCATGACTACTGAACAAACCATAGCTTTGACTAGATGGACCTTTGTTGGCAAAGTAATGTCTCTGCTTTTTAATATGCTGTCTAGTGTGGTCATAACTTTTCTTCAAGAAGTAAGAGTTTTTTAATTTCATGGCTGCAGTCACCCTCTGCAGTGATTTTGGAGCCCAAGAATATAAAGTCTCATACTGTTTCCATTGTTTCCCCATCTATCTGCCATGAAGTGATGGGACCAGATGCCAGGATCTAAATTTCCTGAATGTTGAGTTTTAAGCCAACTTTTTCGCTCTTCACTCTCATCAAGAGGCTCTTTAATTCTTCTTTACTTTCTGCCATAAGGGTGGTTTCATCTGCATATCTAAGGTTATTCATATTTCTCCT
This sequence comes from Antilocapra americana, assembly GCA_007570785.1. NCBI lineage: Eukaryota > Metazoa > Chordata > Mammalia > Artiodactyla > Antilocapridae > Antilocapra > Antilocapra americana. Next base: position 195,598 of record ML662497.1, read on the forward strand.
GGAAATCTTAATTCCAGCTTGTGCTTCATCCAGCCCAGCATTTCACATGATGTACTCCACATATAAGTTATAAGCAGGGTGATAATATGCAGCCTTGAAGTACTCCTTTCCTGATTTGAAAAGGAGTCTGTTTTTCCATGTCCAATTCTAATTGTTGCTCTTGACCTGCATACAGATATCTCAGGAGGCAGATAAGATGGTCTGATATTCCCATCTCTTTCAGAATTTTCCATGGTTTGTTGTGATCCACACAGTCAAAGGCTTTGGCATAGTCAATAAATCAGAAGTAGATGTTTTTCTGGAATTCTCTTGCTTTTTTGATGATCAAAAGGATGTCGGCAATTTGATCTCTGGTTCTTCTGCCTTTTCTAAATCCAATTTGCACATCTCAAAGTTCATGGTTCATGTACTTTTGAAGGCTGACTTGGAGAATTTAGAGCATTACTTGACTAGTATGTGAGATGAGTGCAATTGTGCAGTAGTTTGAATTTCTTTGGCTTTGCCTTTCTTTGAGATTGGAATGAAAACTGACTTTTTCCAGTCCTGGGGCCACTGCTGAGTTTTCCCAATTTGCTGGCATATGAGTGCAGTACTTTCACAGCATCATCTTTTAGGATTTGAAATAGCTCAACTGGAATTCCATCACTTCCTCTAGCTTTGTTCATAGTGATGCTTCCTTATGCCCACTTGACTTTGCACTCCAGGACGTTTTGCTCTAGGTGAGTGATCATACCATCATGGTTATCTGGGTCATGAAGATCTTTTTTGTACAGTTTTTCTGTGTATTCTTGACACCTCTTCTTAATATCTTCTGCTTCTGTTAGGTCCCTACCATTTCTGTCCTTTATTGAGCCCATCTTTGCATGAAATATTCCCTTGGTATATCTAATTTTCTTGAAAAGATCTCTAGTCTTTCCCATTCTATTGTTTTCCTCTGTTTCTTTGTATTTACCACTGAGGAAGCCTTTCTTATCTCTCCTTGCTATTATTTGGAACTCTGCATTCAGATGTGAATATCTTTTTTTTTTTCCTCCTTTGCTTTTCTCTTCTCTTCTTTTCACAGCTGTTTGTAAGGCATCCTCAGACAACCATTTTGCTTTTTTGTATTTCTTTTCCATGGGGATGGTCTTAATCCTTGTCTCCTGCACAATGTCATGAACCTCCATCCATAGTTCATCAGGCACTCTGTCTATCAGATCTAGTCCCTTCTCTATTTCTCACTTACACTGGATAGTCATAAGGGATTTGATTTAGGTCATACCTGAATGGTCTAGTGGTTTTCCCCACTTTTTTCAATTTAAGTCTGAATTTGGCAATAAGGAGTTCTGATCTGAGCCATAGTCAGCGCCCAGTCTTGTTTTTGCTGACTGTATAGAGCTTTTCCATTTTTGGCTGCAAAGAATATAATCAATCTGATTTCGATATTGACTGTCTGGTGATGTCCATGTGTAAAGTCTTCTCTTGTGTTGTTGGAAGAGGGTATTTGCTATGACCAGTGCATTCTCTTGGCAAAACTCTGTTAGCCTTTGACCTGCTTCATTTTGTACTCCAAGGCCAAATTTGCTTGTTACTACAGGTATCTGTTGAGTTCCTAGTTTTGCATTCCAGTCCCCTATAATGAAAAGGACATCTTTTTGGGTGTTAGTTCTAGAATGTCTTGTAGGTCTTCATAGAACCATTCAACTTCAGCTTCTTTACCATTGCTGGTCAGGGCATAAACTTGGATTATTGTGATATTGAATGATTTGCCATGGAAATGTACAGAGATTATTCTGTCATTTTTGAGACTGCATGCAAGTACTGCATTTCAGACTCTTTCATTGACTATGAAGGCTACTCTACTTATTCCAAGGGACAGCAGTAGATATAGTGGTCATCTGAGTTAAACTCACCCATTGCAGTCCATCTCAGTTCACTGATTCCTAAAATGTCGATGTTCACTCCTGCCGTCTCCTGTTTGACCGCTTCCAGTTTGCCTTGATTCATGGAGGTGACATTCCAGGTCCCTATGCAGTAGTGCTTGTTACAGCATGGGGCTCTACTTCCATCACCGGTCATATCCACAGCTGAGTGTTGTTTTTGCCTTTGACCCATCTCCTTCTTCTTTCTGGAGTTATTTCTCCAGTGACCTCCAGCAGCATACTGAGCATCTACCCATCTGGGGAGTTCATCTTTCGGTGCCCTATCTTTTTGCCTTTTCATGCTGTTCATGGGGTTCTCAAGGCAAGAATATTGATCTGGTTTGCCATTCCCTTCACCAGTGGACCGTGTTTTGCCAGAACTCTCCACCATGACCCGTCCATCTTGGGTGGCCCTACACGGCATGGCTCACAGTTTCATTGAGTTAGACAAGGCTGTGGTCCATGTGATCAATTTGGTTAGTTTTCTGTATTGTGGTTTTCATTCTGTCTGCCCTCTGATGGATAAGGATAAAAGGCTTATGGAAGCTTCCTGATGGGAGAGACTGACTGAGGGGGAAACCTGGGTCTTGTTCTGATAGAAGGGGCTAAGCTCAGTAAATTTTTAATCCGATTTTCTGTTGATGGGCTGGGCTGTGTTCCCTCCCTGTTGTTTGACCTGAGGCCAAACTATGGTGGAGGTAATGAAGAACTAACTTTACAGCATTTATAGGACTAACTTTATAGCATTTGAAAAAAATTCATTAGGGCACCCAAAACCAAAACAAAAGAAATAGATGAAAGACAAGAAGGGACAAAGAAGGGAATTTGCTTATTTAATTCTTTGCAGGTGGTATGGTCTCAGGACTCTGCTTGAATTATGAGTTTGTCAGTCAGGATGTCACAGTGCACAAGCCATTTAGCTCTGACGGTCCTTACTTTTTCATCTATTTCATGACTGTAGTAGTAATAACCTACTGCACATTTGTTTTGAGGATCAAATGGAATATCATGCGAAATACTGTGTATGAAGAAGACAGTCAGTGTTGTCCACTCCAAACAGTCTCTGGATATGTGACCTGGTACTATAGTCCTCAGATCCCAACGAAGCAGATGGAGCATAGCCTTTTGTCTATGAAACTATACCTGAGATCTTTGTGATAGGAAGAAAGGAAATTATATTGTCCAGATGTTATGAGCAGAGTGGTATCTCTCCAAACTCCTGTACTGAAGTCCTAACCTCCCAGTACCTCATAATATGACTGTATTTGGACATAGGGATTTAAAAAGCTAATTAAGTTAAAATAACATCATTGGAGTAGAACCTAATCCAATATAGCTGGTATCCTTATAAGAAAAGGAGTTTAGGACACAGACACACAGAGAAAAGACATGTGATGATGTGGAGAGCAATGGACATCTAGCCAAGAGTAAATTTTCACTGCCAACACTTTGGTCTTAGACTTCCAGCCTCTAGAAGTGTGAGAAAGTAAACTTTCGTTGTATGAGCCACCCAGCTCTAGCAAGCTAATACACTAGGTAATAGCTACCGAGGTATTAGATTGGGGTCTCATATACTATTTTAAATTCAATCCTTATTTAGCTATATATATATAGTTGGGACTAGCTGGCATCCAAGTAGCAGTTTTATGGTAAGAAAAGATTAGATTTTTTTTAAGGGGAGATCATAAGAACTGTTATTACCTTACAATCTTGGGAAATCTTTTATATAGCTATAAAGGAGATTGAAAAGTTGAAAGAATTATTCAAATGTAAGTTATTTTGGAAGATTTTTCCTCATTCTGGGAAAATTTTTAAATACATAGAAAAATCTAATGAATTTCAATATGCCTTAACTATAGCAAATTTAAAGTCTGGAATAATTTTCCTGGTGGATACAAATGGAATGCTAATTAATGTTAATATTAGTTCCAGAAAAACATAACTAGGAAGGTAAATCTGTTGTATTTTCTATCTCTGAAACCATGTAACACATTCTATTAGAAATGATTTAAGGACAATCAGAAATTTGGCTTAACTTTGATGTATCTATTCATCATCAATGTGAATAATTAAGAGGGGACTGGACATTATTGCTACTTTTGTAATATTATTGTGTTCTTGAAGTATTACATATCTGCAGAAAAATTCAGATATTTTTACAGCAAAATTAAGTTGCATCAATGCTATTCTGTTATTGCTAGAGTTCCCTACAATATGATTTTACATTTTATTGGCATTTATATATTGCTTTAATACCTTATTCTGTATTAATAGATTTACATTAATTGTCCCTTTGTGACTCAAGCAGTGGATAAATATGAATTCACCCTGTACAAGAAAATAACTTCATTGATTATCAATTGCAGCTTTTATTGAAGAATTTCAATAAATGATATTAAAATCATCCATAATGCCAATAACCTTGTGTGCCCTTGGGTACTGTTGTATTGGGTTATGTCTAATTTCAGGGACTATTTGGTTTAATTTTCTTTTCACCAACCCATAGTAATTTAATTGGTAGCTTATATGCATTTTCTTGAAGAAAGAGAGTGAGAAAGAGAAAAAATAACCTATGAATATAAAAAAGTCTCCTCTTTGTCAAGCTCTAATCTTGACTATTAAATAATGAAGTTTGTGCTACTTTGAAATAATAAGTGAATATGACAGTTTTCTAGCAAGTGAGGGAGTAGCACATAAAAAAAGCTACTGATTAAGTTCTTGAATGTGTGTTTAAATTGATCATCCGACAGATAAACAATTCCCTCATTACTTCAGTTTGAAATACTTTATTTAGGATACTTTTCAGATGCTGTGACAGAGGGCTAAAATCACAGTAGCTTAAAAAAATAAATGTATTTCCCACCTAAAGAGAGAAGTAAGTCAGAAAGAGAAAAACAAATACTGTACACTAACTCATATATGTGAAATCTGAAAAAAAATTGATATAGATGATCTTATTTACAAAGCAGAGAAAGAAACAGATATACAAAAAAAAGTATAGATACCAAGGGGGAAGGGGGAGAGTGGGTGAGATGAATTAGAAGACTGAGATTAACATATATACACTATTTATCCTATGTATAAAATAGACAACTAATGAGAACCTACTGTATAGCATAGGGAACTATATAGCAGTACTCAGTGCTCTGTGGTAACCTGAATGGGAAGGAGGTCCAAGAAAGAGGGGATATATGTATACATATAATTAACTCTCTTTGCTGTATAGTAGAAACTAATACTAACTAAATTGTAAAGCAACTATACTCCAATAATTACAAAAATTAGATACAAAAATAAAGCAATACAGTTTATTTGAAAAAAAATAATTCCACACTTAATAATATCCAGGCATACATGGTGTGGGGCAGATAAGGCAGCTGCATAATGCTGAAGATCCAGGCTCCTTCTATCATGTTGCTCTTCTGTCCAGGCATTTTCCTCATCCACCACATAGTCCAATGCAACTCATTTTCCCTGTGGTCTGCTTTCTAGGGAACACGAAGAGGAAAGGAGTAGCAGGATGTCCTCTCCCACAGAGGACGTGTGCATATCACTTCTGTATTAACCAGAACACAACGAAAAAGGCCACACTGACCCGCATGAGAGTCTTGGAGACGGGATCTGCTGAAACTTCCTATCTATATGTGGAAGAAATTGGGGGACCAGTAATCTTTGCCTGAATGAATAGATGGATTTTTGTTTTCTTTGCAGAGTTTAATTCAGAATCTGTGAACAGGAGATTTCAGAAAAGACCATGTTGGAGATTCTAGCCATGTCTTTAGGCTTTGCATGAATTCAACAGACCAGCCCAAAGAGTGAAATAGTGTGGCTGATGTCCAGCAATATAGAGTGGGTGCTTTACAGTGAATCAGAAAGTCTTACTGGATATTTCAGAGCTGTGGTCATATACATGTTATTACATTTTTTTTCTCAGTGGGAACATAAACTGTAAGATAAACTTAGCTACCTAAGTTGGTAAAAATAAAAAAAAAGCACTAAATTTGTCACTGATCACTTCAGCTTTCTTTTGAACTAAATTTGTCAAGTCTTAGATCTTCTAGGGAGAAGACAATGGCAACCCACTCCTGTACTCTTGCCTGGAAAGTCCCATGGACCGAGAAGCCTGGTAGGCTGTAGTCCATGGGGTCGCTAAGAGTTTGACACGACTGAGCAACTTTACTTTCACTTTTCACTTTCATGCATTTGAAAAGGAAATGGCAACTCACTTGCCTGGAAAAACTCATGGACGGAGGAGCCTGGTGGGCTGCCGTCTACAGGGTCGCGCAGAGTCATACACGACTGAAGTGACTTAGCAGCAGCAGCATTAGCTCTTCTAGCTATAATAAGCAGTGTACTAATCATGGCAGCCTGAATTTACATAGTATAGTTTTGCCATTATTAAAATGGTTCTAATTTCTATTTTATCAACTGAAAAGTTGATTTATTTTTTCTGAATATAAAATTATTTAATTCTCTTTATGAAAGTTGCTCAGTCGTATCTGACTTTTTGCAACCCCATGGGCTATACAGCCCATGGAATTCTGCAGGCAAAAATACTGGAGTGGATTGATTTTCCCACCTCCAGAGGATCTTCCCAACTCAGGGATTGAAACCAGGTATCCTGCATTGCAGGTGGATTCTTTCCCAGCTGAGCCACCAGGGAAGTCCCAATTCTCTTTATAAATACATGCAAAGAAGAAAGCAAAAGTAATTAATAATTTTACTGCTTAAAGATAATTCTTTATTAGCATTTTGGTATATATTCTTCCAGGCTTCTTCGGTGCATACAGAATATAAACCAATAAGTTTATTGCACATTATCTTATGAATAATCATGAATTATTTGGCATCCATCATTCTACTCAGAGTTCTAAGGGAAGCTCTACCCAGATTACTTGGGATCCTCAAAATTTGGAAATGTTCTGACTTTCTTGTTCATCTTCTTCTTGTGTGCTCTATTGGTCTCATTCTTAACCATCTCATGGTGTATGCCACTTTGGTTTCAAATGATTAAAATTTTTGTAACTGCTTGTATTTGTGATGATTTCCATAAAGAAAACCTGTGAAAAGATGTGCTTTCTCCCAATTTTCTCATTGATACTTAACTGAGAATAGGTTTTGTGATGCAGCAACTCTTGGTCTTTCCCCATTTTGATCTGAGTTCTTGGTGAGGGAGTGTTCATCTTCCAGCTAAGCTACAGTCCATGTATTATCTATGTAGCTAGCTTTTCTCTGGCATACTCAGGTAAGTTAGGTAATTAATTTACCACCTAGTAACAGTACAATAAATTATTCATTAGGAACTCAGTTGAAAGCATTGCCTTGAAGCTGATGCTTAACTAAGTTAGGTATTATAATTATATGCTCACTCTTGTGTAAGTTTCATTTCCCTAATTATGAAACTGTTTTCAATGAAGCATATTCCACTGCCTTTTATCGGCCATTGCTGTTGCTGAAAAACATGATGCAAATCCATTTCTCACTTCTATGTAGTCATTTTTTTTTCCTTCTTGTAGGCTTTTAGAATCTGCTCTTTATTCTTGGTTTTAGAAAACTTAGGAGTATATGCCCAAGTATGAATCTTTCACTTATACTGCTCGACACTTTTAATCTTAGGATTTATGTTTTTCCTTGTCTCTGGTAAAAATTCTTGTATTATTTCATTGACTAATATCTCTCCTTCTCTCCTATCTTCTTAGAAGCACTTTTTAATGTATGTTTGAACTTCTTATTTAATTTTCCATGTCTCATCACTCCCTTTTACATTTTTGATAATTTTGTCTTTGTGCTCTACATTCTGGGAGATTTTCTCTTATTTCATTTCATATGTTTGTACTGTAAAGACACCATATTGAGAGAGCAAGATACATGTTACAAAATTCCTTTTTATAACACATACATGCTGAAAATTATGTATTGTAACTTTGGCAAGTAACATCAGTTTGTCATCAACAAATTTTAAGTAATTGCCTACAATAACTAGTCTCACAATTAAGATTGGTGAAGAACCATATGAGTGCAATAAATGGAATTTCATAAATGATTTCTAAGTTAATGTAAGTAGACTGAAATAACTTCAAAATACTAGAAAACTTAAGATGAAATATGAACAGGTTAAGTCCGCTGTTGAGGTCATAAACTGTAGAACTGAAACTATGGGATGGTAACTCTGATTGAGAGAAAAAATTGATATGCTTTTCTAGAGTACAGAAATAAAAAAAAACCGACTGAAGATATAACATGTGATTGAAAATGGAGATCTGTTATATATTATAGATATTTTTCAAAGAAGAAATAAATTAAATTTAAGGCCCTAAATCTTTCTAGATGTAGGTCTTCCCTGGAGCTGATATAGAAATAAGGTCAGCATTGCTCCTTTTGGAAGGCCGTCTAGTCAGCTATTACGCTTTCTTTACACTTCCATCCACTGACTACTTACAGGAATTTTTTTCAAAATCACAATTGGTGAGGTGATGCAAGTCTGGGGCAATTGTAGCTGCACTGTATAAGAAGTCCTGGAGAGGACAGCGTAGGACAGCTTACCTTAGATGTGGAGTCAATGTTTTCCCTTTTCCCTTGGCTGTGTGCATCCTGCATGCTTTATTCTTTCCTATTGAAGAATAAGATGTAAGACTTGGGGAGGGCAGAGGAGGCCATTGAATCGGTATTGGTTTTCACTCTCTTTGACAAAAATGTTAACTCTTCAGAAAACTAAAACTATATAGGACTTCAGTTCAGTTCAGTTGCTCAATTGTGTCTGACTCTTTGTGATCCCATGGACTGCAGCACGCAAGGCTTTCCTGTCCATCACCAACTCCCAGAGTTTTCTCAAACTCATATCCAATGAGTCAGCGATTCCATCCTACCTTCTTGGCCTCTGTTGTCCCCTTCTCCTCTTGCCTTCAATCTTTCCCAGGAGCGAGGTCTTTTATAATGAGCTGGCTGCTCACATCAGGTGACCAAATTATCTGAGTTTCAGCTTCAGCATCAGTCCTTCTAATGAATATTCAAGATTGATTTCCTTTACGATTGACTGGTTTGATCTCCTTGCAGTCCAAAGGACTCTCAAGAGGCTTCTCCAACACTACAGTTCAAAAGCATCAATTCTTGGGTGTTCAGCCTCTTTTATGGTCCAATTATCACATCCATACATGACTACTGGAAAAACCATAGCTTTAATAGACAGGCCTTTGTTGGCAAAGGTCTTGAAGAGACCTCTAGTCTTTCCAGTTCTTTATTTTCCTCTATTTCTTTGCAATGATCACTGAGGATGGCTGTCTTACCTCTCCTTGCTATTCTTTGGAACTCAGCATTCAAATGGGTATGTCTCTGCTTTTTAATATGGTGTCTAGGTTGATCATATATTTTCTTCCAGGAAGCAAGGATATTTTAATTTCATGGCTACAGTCACCATCCACAGTGATTTTGGAGCCCAAGAAAATAAATTCTCTCAATTTCCATTGTTTCCCCATCTATTTGCCATGACATGATGGGACCAGATGCCATGATCTTAGTTTTCTGAATGTTGAGTTTTAAGCCAACTTTTTGACTCTCCTCTTTCACTTTCTTTTTTTTTTTTTATTGTTTTTGCCATACATTGTCATAATATCACCATGGGTTTACATATACTTCCCCTCCGGGACCCCGCTCCCTCCTCCCCCCCCCCCCCCCCCCGGGAAATCTCACTGCACCACTCCCGAGCATCAATCCTGGGCTGGCGATTGATTAGACACATGACAATTAACATGCTTCAATGCCCTTCTCCCATATCATCCCACCCTTACCCTCATCCACAAAGTCCACGAGTCTATTCTATACATCTGCGTTCCTTTTGTTGTCTCCCATGTTGGGTTCTCATTACTGTCTTTCTAAATTCCATATATATGCGTTAATATACTGTATTGTTGTTTTTGCTTCTGGCTTACTTCACTCTGGATAATAGGCTCCAGTTTCGTCCATCTGAGTAGAATTGCTTCAAATGAATTTTTTTTAATGCTGAGTAATATTCCATTGTGTATATATACCACAGCTTTCTTATCCATTCATCAGTTGATGGGCATCTAGGTTGTTTCCATGTCTTGGCTATTGTAAACAATGCAGCGATGAACATTGGGGTACACATGGCTCTTTCAATTCTGGTTTCCTCGGTGTATATGCCCAGCAGTGGGATTGCTGGGTCATATGGCAGGTCTATTTGCAGCTTTTTAAGGAACCTCCACACTGTTTTCCATAGTGGCTGTACTAGTTTGCATTCCCAC
>ML662497.1:210756-239754 GCA_007570785.1 Antilocapra americana
ATCTAATCTCACTGCATTGTGGTCAGAAAAGATGCTTGGGATGATTTCAATATTTTTGAATTTATCAAGGTTAGATTTATGGCCCAGGATGTGATCTATCCTGGAGAAGGTCCCGTGTGCACTTGAGAAAAAGGTGAAATTCCTTGTTTTAAGGTGGAATGACCTCTAGATATCAATTAGGTCTAGTTGGTCTATTGTTTCATTTAAAGTTTGAATTTCCTTGTTACTTTTCTGTCTAGTTGATCTGTCCATTGGTGTGAGTGGTGTATTAAAGTCTCCCACTATTATTGCGTTGTTGTTGATTTCCCCTTTCATATTTGTTAGCATTTGCCTTACATATTGTGGAGCTCCTATGTTAGGTGCATAAATATTTATAATTGTTATTTCTTCTTCCTCGATTGATCCTTTGATCATTATGTAATGTCCATCTTTATCTCTTTTCACTGCCTTTATTTTAAAGTCTACTTTATCAGATATGAGTATTGCCACTCCTGCTTTCTTTTGGTCTTTATTTGCATGGAATATCTTTTTCCAGCCTTTAACTTTCAGTCTATATGTGTCCCTAGGTTTGAGGTGGGTCTCTTGTAGACAACATATATAGGGGTCTTGTTTCTGTATCCAATCGGCCAATCTTTGTCTTTTGGTTGGGGCATTCAGCCCATTTACATTTAAGGTAATTATTGATAAGTATGATCCCGCTGCCATTTATTTTATTGTTTTGGGTTCCAGATTATCTATCCCATCGGTGTTTCCTATCTAGGCAAGTTCCTTTAGCATTCGTTGGAGGGCTGGTTTGGTGTTGCTGAATTCTCTCAGTTTCTGCTTGTCTGAGAAAATTTTGAATTCTCCTTCAAATTTGAATGAGATCCTTGCTGGGTACAGTAGTAGGGGTTGTAGATTGTTTTCTTCCATGACTTTAAGTATGTTTTGCCATTCCCTTCTGGCCTGGAGCGTTTCTGTTGAGAGATCAGCTGTTATCCTTATGGGATTCCCCTTGTGAGTTATTTTTTGCTTCTCCCTTGCTGCTTTTAAAATTTGGTCTTTGTATTTGATATTTGCCAATTTGATTAATATGTGTCTTGGGGTGTCCCGCTTGGGGTTCATTCTATTTGGGATTCTCTGTGTTTCTTGGACCTGAGTGGCTATTTGCTTCCCCAATTTAGGGAAGTTTTCTACAATTATCTCTTCAAGAATTTTCTGATGGTCTTTCTTTTTGTCTTCTTCTTCTGGGACTCCTATGATTCGAATATTAGTGTGTTTAATATTGTCCCAGAAGTCTCTAAGATTGTCTTCATTTCTTTTAATTCTTTTTTCATTTTTCCTTTCTGTTTCATTTATTTCTGCCATTCTGTCTTCTACCTCACTTATTCTGTCTTCTATCTCTGTTATTCTACTGTTGGTTCCCTCCAGGGTGTTTTTGATCTCATTTATTGCATTATTCATTGTATTTTGACTCTTTTTCATTTCTTCTAAGTCCTTGTTAAAGCTTACCTGCATCTTCTCAATCCTTGCCTGCAGGTTATTGAGCTGCAACTCCAACTTATTTTCCAGGTTTTGGATCATTTTCACTATCATTATTCGGAATTCTTTGTCAGGTAGACTTCCTATCTCTTCGTCTTTTGTTTGGTCTAGGGGGTATTTATCCTGTTCCTTTACTTGCTGGGTATTTCTCTGCCTTTTCATCTTGTTTATCTTGCTGTGTTGTCCCTTTAATGTGGGGATTCCTCTCTATGGGAGGGGTTGGATATGTGGTTTGTCGAAGTTTCCTGGATGGAAAGGCTTGTGTGGTTTTCTGGTGGGTGAGTCTAGGTTTCCTCACTGTTACTAGCAAGAGATAGGAATGGGGAGAAAGCAGTCAAGCCAATGATCTCACTTCCAGGTAGCAGTGGGTACTGGAGCTTGGATCTTAAAAGGTACAAAGTTGATACCAAGTACTAATGAGCAAAGCTTAAAAATCTAGAGTAAAGACTGGGTTCTCAAAAATACTTTAAAAAACAAAAACAAAAACAAAAACAAAAAAAAACCGGAAAATAAAAATAAAGGAGAAAAAAGAAATAAGAAAAAAAAATAGCAAGGTCATATGGGACTTAAAAATTCTAAAAAAAAAAAAAAGAGGAAAAAAAAAAAGAAAGAAACAATATATATATAAAAGTTTTAAAAATTTAAAAGATGTTCCTAGTACAGTTATAATGAGGGCTTTCTCTGGTGCTGGTGCGTTCGGTGAAGGGAAGGGTCTGTAGATTTTCAGATGATTCCCTGGTCTGGCTTCTCCTTCTCACAGTCTATAGACTCCTTTCTATGCAGTTATCGCCACCTGCAGGGCTTTAATTTGCTTCTCCTGTCTGTTTCAAAGCTGTTTGCTCTGCTAGCGTCTTCTGTCTGCTGGTCTTTTAAGTGTCTATTCAGCGCTTTGGAGTTTGCCCTGCTCCTGGTGAGAGGGCTTCCCCCGCCCCTTCTGCTCAGGCTCTCTGTCGTCCGCCCAGCACAGTTGGGGAGTGGGGCTTCTCCCCTCCCCCAGCCCAGCCGCTCGGTTTTCTCAGCGTGCAGCTAAGCAGGCCTTCTTGGTCAGGCTTGTCCTTCTCACAGTCCTACAGTCTCCTTTCTATGCAGTCTGATCTACCGGCAGGGATTTAATTTTGGAGTTTGCCCTGCTCCTGGTGAGAGGGCTTCCCCCGCCCCCTCTGCTCAGGCTCTCTGTCGTCCGCCCAGCACGGTTGGGGGGGGGGCTTCTCGTCTCCCCCTGCCCGGCCGCTCGTGCAGCTGAGCACTCCTTCTAAGGTGTATACAGCACCAGTCTGTCCAGAATCCCCAGAAGTCTTGGTTAGCCTCCCCGGGGCTGGGTTATGCCCACTGCTCTCAGGCGGGGGCTGGGCCGGTCCGCAGCCCGCAGCTGCCCAGCCTCTCTGTTGACTCCTCACTGCCCTTTGTTTTGTGCACAGGCCCGGGGGGGGGGGGTGCTTTTCCTGGAAGGTTAGGTCCCTCAGGCTGCTCCGTTCCCTGAGCCCGCGGCCCGCCCCTCCCTGAGCAGGAGCAGTCCGCTTCGGCTGTGCTGCTGCTCGGCTGTGTCTTGTAGCTAGAGACGAACCTTGCAGGGCTTAACTATTAATCTGCTTCTGTTCTCAGCTATATTGCTCTCCAAGATCCACCGCAGATCTGCCAGAGAGAATGCTCCCTGGTATTCGGAAACCTTTCTCCTCTTTTTTTTTTCCCTCTTTATTCCAGACTCCCCTTCCGGGACGGAACCCGTCCCCAGCTCTTTGTCTCCCTCTACTTTTTTTTTTCTTTTCTTTCTTTTGTCCTACCTCCTCACGTCGGCAATGGGTCGCCTCTCCAGATGCCTGATGTCCTCTGCCAGCCTTCAGTTCCTGTTTTTTGGAGTTTGCTCAGCCTTTAAAAGTTCTTTTGGTATATTTATTGGGGAGAGAGTGTTCTCCCCGTCCTATTCCTCCGCCATCTTAGTTTTCCCCTCTCCTCTTTCACTTTCATTGAGAAGTTCTTTAATTATTCTTCACTTTCTGCCATAAGGGTGGTGTTATTTGCATGTCTAAAGTTATTAATATTTCTCCTGGCAATCTTAATTCCAGCTTGTGCTTCATTCCAGCCTGGCATTTCTCATGATGTATTCTGTATATAAACTAAATAAGCAGGGTGACAATATACAGCCTTGACATACTCCTTTCCTGATTTGGAACCAGTCTGTTTTTCCATGTCCAGTTCTAACTGTTGCTTCTTGACCTGTATACAGATTTCTCATGCAGGTGGTCTGGTATTCCCATCTCTTGAAGAATATTCCACTGTTTTCTGTGATCCACATAGTTAAAGGCTTTGGCATAGTCAATAAAGCAGAAATAGATGTTTTTCTGGAACTCTTGCTTTTTTGATGATCCAGTGTATGTTGGCATTTGATCTCTGGTTCCTCTGCCTTTTATAAATCCAACTTGAACATCTGGAAGTTTACGGTTCCCGTACTGTTGAAGCCTGGCTTGGAGAATTTTGAGCATTACTTTGTTAGCGTGTGAGATGAATGAAATTGTGTGGTAGTTTGAGTATTCTTTGGCAGTGCCTTTCTTTGGAATTGGAATGAAAACTGACCTTTTCCAGTCCTGGGGCCACTGATGAGTTTTCTAAATTTGTTGGCACACTGAGTGCAGTACTTTCACAGCATCATCTTTCAGAATTTGAAAGAGCTCAACTGGAATTCCATCACCTCCATTAGCTTTGTTCGTAGTGATGCTTCCTAATGCCCTTGACTTTGCATCCCAAGATGTCTGCCTCTTGGTGTTATCACACCATCATGATTATCTGGGTCATGAAGATCTTTTTTGTATAGCTCTTTTGTGTGTTCTTGCCACCTCATCTTAATATCTTGTGCTTCTGTTAGGTCCATACCATTTCTGTCCTTTATTGTGTTCATCTTTGCATGAAATATTCACTTGGTATCTCTAATTTTCTTTAACTGATCTCTAATCTTTCCTGTTCTATTATTTTCTCTATTTCTTTGCAATGATCACTGAGGATGGCTTTCTTATCTCTCCTTGCTATTCTTTGGAACTCTGCATTCAAATGGGTATGTCTTTCCTTTTCTCCCTTGCCTTTAGCTTCTCTTCTTTTCTCAGCTCTCTGTATGGCCTCCTCATACAACCATTTTGCCTTTTTGCATTTCTTTTTCTTGGGGATGGTCTTGATCACTGCCTTTTACAGGAGTTAGGGACTCCTATAAGTTAGGAGCATAGGATAGGAACATAGGAGTTAGGGACTCAAATCCAAAATAGTAGAGTGTTTTAAAACTTCTAGAGGAAAACATAGGCGGAACACTCTACGACATAAACCAAAGCAGGATCCTCTATGACCCACCTCCCAGAATATCGGGTATAAAAGCACGAATAAACAAATGGGACCTAATTAAAATTAAAAGCTTCTGCACAACAAAGGAAACTATAAGCAAGGCGAAAAGACAGCCTTCAGAATGGGAGAAAATAATAGCCAATGAAGCAACAGACAAACAATTAATCTCAAAAATATACAAGCAACTCCTGCAGCTCCATTCTAGAAAAATAAACAACCCAATCAAAAAGTGGGCCAAAGAACTCAACAGACATTTCTCCAAAGAAGACATAAAAATGGCTAACAAACACATGAAAAGATGTTCAACATCACTCATTATCAGAGAAATGCAACTCAAAACCACAATGAGGTACCACTTTACACCAGTCAGAATGGCTGCCATCCAAAAATCTACAAGCAATAAATGCTGGAGAGGATGTGGAGAAAAGGGAACCCTCTTACACTGTTGGTGGGAATGCAAACTAGTACAGCCACTATGGAAAACAGTGTGGAGATTCCTTAAAAAACTGCAAATAGACCTGCCATATGACCCAGCAATCCCACTGCTGGGCATACACACCGAGGAAACCAGAGTTGAAAGAGACACATGTACCCCAATGTTCATCACCGCATTGTTTACAATAGCCAGGACATGGAAGCAACCTAGATGCCCATCGAATGATGAATGGATAAGAAAGCTGTGGTACATATACACAATGGAATATTACTCAGCATTAAAAAAAAAATTCATTTGAATCAGTTCTACTTAGGTGGATGGAACTGGAGCCTATTATCCAGAGTGAAGTAAGCCAGAAGGAAAAACAACAATACAGTATACTAACGCATATATATGGAATTTAGAAAGATGGTAATGAGAACCCTGCATGCGAGACAGCAAAAGGAACGCAGATGTATAGAACAGTCTCGTGGACTCTGTGGAAGAGGGCAAGGGTGGGATGATATGGGAGAATGGCATTGAAACATGTTAATTATCATATGTGAAATCATTCGCCAGCCCAGGATTGATGCTCGGGGTTGGTGCACCGGGATGACCCAGGGGGAGGGAATCGGGAGGGAGGAGGGAAGGGGGTTCTGGAGGGGGAGTATATGTATACCCATGGCAGATTCACGTCAATGTACGGCAAAACCAACACAATAAAGTAAAGAAAATTTAAAAATAAATAAATAAATAAAATAAAATGTTTCTTTGTCAACACCACACCTTATGAACACTCTCTCCTTCCTGAAACTTAAACTTGAATGGGTACAGTGGCTGTTTAAGCCCAAGGGTGTTTCTTCACAATCCTGGTTTCCTTAAAGAACTTCTCTCTTAATTAGCATCTATCATTTCCTTTTTAAGTGCTATTTAAAGATGGACTGAATAGAACAAACCATATTGGCATGAATAGGACTTCATATTTGTTGGTAAATTTTCACTAGAAACACAGATTCTTTGGGAGGAGGGCAGATTTTCAGAGACTTCACTGAAATGGAAGATCAAATTCTATAGGTTTGGAGTTGAGGGCTTTTGTTTTTGTGATTGTTTTACTGAATTTTCTCTCCAACTTTGCTTAAAAATGTATATATTTCTTAGATAGCAAGACTTTTGTTGTCATTCATATGTTCATCTGGAAATTGATCAGTTTTATCATCCTTTCCTTTGGGTTTCTAATATTCACAGCTATCATCAAGGATTATTTAAAATCCACCAAAACCCCTAAATTGGGAAATAAAGCATAACCTCTTCTCAGATGTCCCTCAATCAAGCTGCACAGGCCACAAAAATTGGCTCTTTTATCCTACTAAATTCTAGAGATCAGGGTCTTTGACATGTTTTAACCAGATCCAATCTGAAACATAAGGAAGGGGTACATCAGAGAGACAGTGGGGATAAATCACATGAATCCTGAAAGATTAGTGCAATGCCCTGTTTCACCCCAAAGGCTTAGAAATTGATGAATTGATATGGGAAAGAATCTCAATCAAGTTAAAGAGAGAGAGAGAAAACAACAACCCTGAAGGCAGCCAGTCTCCTGCTATCTGCGTCTGTGCTGTGTGTGCTCAGTTGCTCAGTTGTGTCCAACCTTTTGCTTGGCACTAATTCCAAGCTTCTCAAGCTTGAAAATGTACAATGAAAAGCTTCTTCTTCTTATGCCTATTTTACAAATCAAAACAGTGAGTTTTACAGTAACTTGCCCAATGTCAAACAACTAGTATTAGAGGTGGTACACTGCTCTGAAGATGGATGTACTTTTTATTATAATGTCACATCTCCCAATTAAGATATAACATGTTAAGTGTTGAGATGCACGTAGCCCACAGTCCTGTGATTCTGGTTTTAGATAGACTGGGGAGGGTAAGTTATGAAATAATAGCAAGGTCAGTGACTTATAAGTTAAACACTCAGAAAGTATTTTTATTTCCTAGAGTACTATCTGCAATGAATAGAAGATAAAGAATTATATGTAAAATACAGTGTGATATTCAGCAGAAAAAAAACTGTATAATTAAGAGGCTCTTAATTCCTGATTTTAGAGAGTTGCATAAAGATACAGGCTTCTTGGACTTCCCTAATGATCCAGTGGTTAAGAATCCACCTGCCATTGTAGGGGACACAGGTTCCGTCCTTGGTCTGGGAAGATCCCACATGTCAAGAGGCAACTAAGCCCATGAGCCTCAACTTCGGAGCCCACACGCTGCAGCTACTGAAGCCTGTGTACCTAGAGCCCAGGCTGTGCAATGAGCAGCCTGTGCACCACAATGAGCAGCCCCTGCTCACTGCAACTAGAGAAAGCCCATGCTCAGGAATAAAGACCCACTGCAGTCAAAAACAAATGAATAAATTTAATAAATATTTTTTTTTTAATGCAGACTTCTGACGGAAGGTTTCCTTCCACAGAGATACAGAGAATGAAGGAAGAAGGAAGAGATATAAAATAGTTGCAGTAACTGATGACACAGTATAATTCCTAGTCATGAAAAAAAGTGCCTTCTGGATAAATGAAGTGTCTAGCCAAGATATAGACTTTAAAGATTGTTAGATTTTTTTTTCTAAATCAAGTTCTCCCAGATCAAGCAGAAAATTGTAAAGGGGATGATGAAAGCCCAGCTGCCACCTCCAGGGAGCAAGGACTGAATTTGCCAGCAGCTGGGAAACCTCATGGAATAGCAGATAGGTCCCATCACAAATGGTGACATTTATTCCTGCTCCCACTCCCACAAGGATTTCCATTCATTGAGGTTTTAATTTGGTACTGACCCAAATAAAATGTACAAGAGACTCTCTTCTATTTTTTGCTTGTGTGTGTGTGTGTGTGTTTAAATTTCCTGTCTTTTGTTTCCACGAACCACAAATTGAAATTGGAAGATATGAAAATTCACATCCCCAAATGTAATTATTCTGTTCAACAACAATCTCTTAATACATAAAGCTTTACTTCATCTTCCTATTGGGATCACCCATCTGGCTCTCCTCATGAGAGAAAAACAGTTTGAATAAAAAGATTCTTTTTGGTCTGAGTAGATGCAAACCATTCAGAGAAGACTCCAGCAGGGTTAAATGTAACTGACAATTCAGCTTTCCCTTTTTGATCTTTTCTCCAATCCCCAGTAAGCCAATTCATTCTTCCAGGTGTGAATCCTAACAATGATCTATAGCTTTTTTCTGGTATATAACAAGGCATTTAAAAATTCACTTCCTTCCTTGAGACATAAACACTATCAATCATTGTCCTCTGTCCTTGATTGTGGAGAACTTTCCTAACTTCTTTTTAATTTGTTACACATTGTGCTTATTTTGCTCTTTAATTTAGCTTTCCTTTTATCAGATTCCATTCTGTTTTCATAACTTCCAGTTCATCTCCCACTCCCTTTTAAACAACCCCCTAAGTGCAAATAACCATGTTTGTTTTTGTAGAATGAAGTTGATACTTTAATAGGATTAAAAAAATTAATTTGTGAGCACAAAACCTCTGGTTTAGAAGTCTCTTTATGAACAGTTCCTACCATAATAAACACAGTTGATAAGGAAATATTCTGCAAATATTAGCTGAAAGAAATAAACAAATCAGACAGAGACTTATTATTCTTCTTCCTTTATGCCCATCTGTGCTTTACCTTTTCAAACCTAACCCCCTCCAAAAGCTTTCAGGCAAAATCAACACATCTGTTTATTTTTTTAGTTAACATTCCTTGATAGCCAACCTAATGGAGAAAAGACATTAATATTTTTAAGCACTTACCAATGTCAGGCATCAGGCTAAGCAATTTTCACCTGCTCTCTTAAATCTTCACAAAATTCTCCTTTTCAGAGGTGAGACAAAATAGTGACTGAAAATGGTTAAGGTAAGCTTGGCTCACTCAGAATGTGAAAAATCATGAGAGATTATTGCTCTTAATGGAACAAGTAAAAAGATGAATGGATGAACTACAAAAATTAGAGTTTTTATACCCCACAGAGAGGTAAGGTACACAAAACATTAATGAAACTAAACTTCAGAGTGTTACAGTGTCTTCCTAGGTCTCCTGCTCTGTTCACCTTGTAAACATGGTGGGAGACAATGCAAGCCAAATGTAGACAATAAGGTTGCAAAGTAAGGAGAAACCAGCTAAACTTTTAAAAGTCTCTCATAACCTTACTGAGTCCAAGCTCACTCTGGTCACTGCATGAGAGGCCAATGAATCCAAGAGATTCATTTCCTTGAAGCAAGGAAAATGAGTTTATTCCAAAAGCAACTGGCTGAGAAGATGGCAGCCTAGCACCTCAAAATAACCATTTTACAGGGGTCTGGATGCCAGTTTACTTAATAGATCAGAGGTGGGGGGAGGTGAGGAAGCAAAGTACAAAGGTCATTAACGTTGCAAACATCTTGTAGAATGGCAAGCCTCAGGCATGGGAGGTGTTCCTTCCTTCCTGCCTGCCATCTACAGGTGGACAAAGTTCTGAATAAAGGCACTGCAGAAGGTGTGGGTTCAACTCCAGTTGAGGAATTAAGATCTACCATGCCACATGGAATGGCCCAAAAATACAAAAATAAGAAAACATTTTTTAAAAAAGAAAGGATGGTCAATATAAACAGACCCAAATGTATTCCAGAGATTAGAATTAACAGACAAAAATTTTAAAATAACTCTTATAAACATGTTGACATAATCAGCAGAAAAGGTAAGTGCCGAGCATGAATGGATATTTAGAAAAAAATTAACAATGCAAAAAACAAATGACAATTCTAAAACAAAAAAATACAACAGTAAAAATGAAAGTCATTTCATATTTCTAAGGGCAGAAAGGACAATTCAAAAGAAAAGACCTATGGGGAAAAAGAAAGAGTTATGAACTGTATAAATATCATGATTTTTCTACACACAGAAAGTTAAGGTACAAAAAAGTGAATGGACTCACTTCGGAGTTCCATAATCTCTTGCCAGAAGGAAGGAATGCCCTTCCACTCTTATCCTAGATAGGCCAAAGGTAAAACAGGATGGTTAAGGTATTTTCAGGAGATGAGAGTTATTGAATAGAAACTCTGATATTTTTATTCAGGTCATTCTGACACCAAAGCCTGGGCTGTTTCTATTATAAAGCTCTGTATCTCAAATTATGCTAAGATTTCTTAGTATAGTACTTTTTTTCAGTTTTATTCAGTTACTTCCTACCAGATGTCTCCTAATTCAGATAACAAAATGCCTGTGGGCTAGATCCGTGTCCTCTAAATGAGTTCCGTCTTCTGTAATCCCAAATTGAGATATCCGCATATGAAAATTGTTACATATCTGTTGTCAAAACTAAATGAGGTCTGCTCTAAAAGCCAATTCAGATGGAGTTGATAGAAAGATACAGACACAAACATAGACACAGACGTTGCTTAGAGCCTAGAGGCACGCTGTTGCTCTGTCTTCAGCTAGTATTATTGATCCTAAACTCTTATTTTTGCCCCCAGCCTCCACCATTTACTCTTCTATTCTATGTGTTTGATGTGATTAAACAGGAGTCTCAAAATCAGATGTATTCAGTGGCCAGGGAGATTAATTGCACCAAGCTGGGTAATCAGGCAATACAGAACTATGAGAAATGCAGAAATGCAAAGAACTATAAAGTGATGCCATGCTAAAATATACTCAAGTTCAAATATATATGTAATAGTCTCCTGAAAAACATTTCAGCCAGATCTCTTCCTTGCACTGCCAGTTTGCTCTACAGAATAGAGCACGGTGGTTAAAACTCACTGCACGGACAAAACTGATTTCAAGTTTCAGTTCTACCACTGCTGACTTTGGTAACATAGATCTCATCACTGACCACTTTAGCCTAAGAACCGTTTATAATCGAACAATCATAGTAACAGTACCTACTTTATGAAAGTGAAAATGTAAGTCACTCAGACTTGTCTGACTCTGTGCAACCCCATGGACTATAGCCAGCCAGGCTCATCTATCCATGGGATTCTCCAGACAAGAATACCGGAGAGGGTTGCCATTCCATTCACCAGGGGATTGTTCTGACCCAGGGATTGAATCCAAGTCTCCTGCATTGCAGTCAGATTCTTTACTGTCTGAGCCTCCACTTCATAAGTCATTAAATTCAGTTCAGTCCCTCAGTTGTGTCCGAACCTTTGCAACCCCATGTACTGCAGCATGCCAGGCTTCCTTGTCCATCACCAGATCCTGGAGCTGGCTCAAACTCATGTCCATTGAATCAGAGATATCATCGAACCATTTTGTCCTCTGTCATCCCTTTCTCCTCCCACTTTCAATCTTCCCCAGCATCAGAGTCTTTTCCAATGAGTCAGTTCTTCATATCAGGTAGCCAAAGTATTGGAGCTTCAGCTTCAGCATCAATCCTTCCAATGAATATTCAGGGTTAATTTCCTTAAGATTGACTGGTTTAATCTCCTTGCAGTCCAAGGCACTCTCAAAAGTCTTCTCCAACACCATGGTTCAAAAGCATCAATTATTCGGCACTCAGCTTTCTTTATAGTCCAATTCTCACATCCATACATGACTACTGGAAAAACCATAGCTCTGACTAGACAGACCTTTGTTGGCAAAGTAATGTCTCTGCTTTTTAATATGCTGTCATAAGTCAATCAAATAATGAGGTGATGGATGTAGATTTCTTTGAACAGTGCCTGATGCATAGTGAATTCTTAATAAATATTAGCTATTATTTGAACCTCCCTGGTGGCTCAGTGGTTAAGAATCCACCTGTAAATGCCAAAGACATGGGTTTGATCCCGAAGTAGGGAAGATTACCTGGAGAAGGAAACAGCAACCTACTCAGTTTTCTTGCCTGGGATTTTGCATGGACAGAGGATCCTGGTGGGCTACAGTCCATGGGATTGTAAAACAGTCAGACACGGCTGAGTGACTAAACAACAATAAATTATTGGAACTAATAATCTTAACTAAATTTTCCAAAGAGGGTTTACAGTTATTCATTAAACTTTATTTTAATACAATCTACAAAGATTTATTTTAAATTAAGCATTTACTGGAAAGTTATTATTAAGGTCTACAGTTCAGTTCAGTCGCTCAGTCATGTCTGACTCTTTGTGACCCCATGGACTGCAGCATGCCAGGCCTCCCTGTCCATCACCAACTCCCCGAGTTTACTCAGACTCATGTCCATTGAGTCGGTGATGCCATCCAACCATCTCATCCTCTGTTGTCCCCTTCTCCTCCTGCCTTCAATATTTTTAGGCTTTCAATTGGTCTACACTTACAGTTATTACCATACAAATATTGTGCATAATCAAATATTAAGTAGAATATTAATATGTAATATATTAACAACAGTGACTTACTGATGACTAATGGAAAGTCCATTATTCAATAATGACATCTATATTTTTTATGTCATGTTCATGAAGAGCCTGTAATTTCTATATTTTAAGAATAATTTTCCCTTCTAAAGGGTACCACTCTAGATACATTTCACTGTCATTCAAAAGGAAACTTGATGACTCTGCAGACTCTTTTCTATCAAAAACATTCCAGATATTCACCAGGGAAACATTTAAATACAATTATAATAAGATTTCCTCTGGAGTGACCATTGAAATGAAAATGAAGTAGGATTATGGCTCATTTTATATGTTACTTTTATCTATTTGTCATCTTAATAAATTGCTGTTGACAGGGTAAACCTGTTGGCTGCTATTTCTATTGCCAGCAACCTATTTATATGCACCATATAAATGCTTTATGGGTATATTACTCATCATATTTTGACTTAGAGCAAAATAAAGACATTAATTTGCTGAAGGACAGTAGTCTATCTCCCATAGTTGCAGTCTTTTCATGACTTTAAAATAAAGAGTTTAAATCTTGACAACATCTAAAACAGCATTATTCATTTTCCTGAAGTGTCCATTGATCCTTTCTATTTTTCTGTGCAATTTTATATGCAAAACCTCAATATGAACTTTTGCTATAGTACAGGAGGCTGTGATCAAAACCATTCTAAGAAAAAGAAATGCAAAAATGCAAACTGGTTGTCTGAGGAGGCCTCCCAAATAGCTGAGAAAAGAAGAGAAGCAAAAGGCAAAGGAGAAAAAGACAGATACCCATTTGAATGCAGAGTTTCAAAGAATACCAAGGAGAGATAAGAAAATATTCCTAAGTGAACAATGCAAAGAAATAGAGGAAAACAATAGAATGGAAAAGATTAGAGATCTCTTTAATAAAATTAGAGATACCAAGGGAATATTTCATGCAAAGATGCACACAATAAAGGACAGAAATGATATGGACCTAACAGAAGCAGAAGATATTAAGATGAGGTGGCAAGACTATACAGAAAAGTGAAAGTGAAAGTCACTCTGTCGTGTCCGAATCTGCGACCCCATGGACTATCCATGGAATTCTCCAGGCCAGAATACAGGAGTGGGTAGACTTTCCATCTCCAGGGGATCTTCTCAACCCAAGAATAGAACCCAGGTCTCCCACTTTGCGGGTGAATTCTTTATCAGCTGAGGTTACAAGGGAAGACCAAGAACACTGGAGTGGGTAGCCTACCCCTTCTTTAGAGGATCTTCCTGACCCAGGAATCAAACTGAGGTCTCCTGCATTGCAGGTGGACTCTTTACCAACTGAGCTATCAGGGAATACA
Organism: Antilocapra americana; assembly: GCA_007570785.1. Taxonomy (NCBI): domain Eukaryota; kingdom Metazoa; phylum Chordata; class Mammalia; order Artiodactyla; family Antilocapridae; genus Antilocapra; species Antilocapra americana. The sequence goes on from ML662497.1 coordinate 224,690, forward strand.
CAGAGGAACTATACAAAAAAGATCTTAATTACCCAGATGACCACGATAGTGTGATCACTCACCTAGAGCCAGACATCTTAGAGTGCAAAGCCAAGTAGGCCATAGGAAGCATCACTACGAACAAAACAAATGGAGGTGATAGAATTCCAGTTGAGCTATTTCAAATCCTAAAAGATAATGATGTGAAAGTGCTGTACTCAATATGCCAGCAAATTTAGAAAACTTATCAGTGGCCCCAGGACTGGAAAAGGTCATTTTTCATTCCAATCCCAAAGAAAAGCAAGGCTAAAGAATGTTAAAACTACCACACAATTACACTCATTTCACATGTTAGCAAAGTAGAGCTCAAAATCCTCCAAGCCAGGATTGAACAGTATGTGAACTGAGAACTTACAGGTAATCAAGTAAGATTTAGAAAACGTCGATGAAGCAGAGATCAAATTGCCAACATCCATTGGATCATAGAAAAAGCAAGAGACTTCCACAAAAACATCTACTTCTGCTTTACTGAATATGCCAAAGCTTTTGACTGTATGGATCACAACAAACTGTGGAAAATTCTTCAAGAGATGGAAATACCAGACCACCTGACCTGCCTCCTGAGAAATCTGCATGCAGGTCAAGAGGCAACAGTTAGAACTAGACATGGAAAATCAGACTGGTTCCAAATCATGAAAGGAGTACATCAAGGCTGTATATTATCACCCTGGTTATTTAACTTATATGCAGAGTACATCATGTGAAATGCTGGGCTGGATGAAGCACAAGCAGGAATTAAGATTGCCCGGAGAAATATTAATAACCTCAAATATGCAGATGATACCACCCTTATGGCAGAAAGTGAAGAATAACTAAAGAACCTCTTAATGAAAGTGAAAGAGGAGAGTCAAAAAGTTGGCTTAAAACTCAACGTTCAGAAAACTAAGATCATGGCATCTGGTCTCATCACTTCATGGCAAATAGATGGGGAAGCAATGGAAACAGAGAGATTTTATTTTCTTGGGCTCCAAAATCACCGTGGATGGTGACTGCAGCCATGAAACTAAGAAACACTTGCTTCTTGCAAGAAAAGTTATGACCAACCTAGACAGCATATTAAAAAGCAGTGACATAACTTTGCCAATAAAGGCCTGTCTAGTCAAAGCTATGGTTTTTCCAGTAGTTATGCATGGATGTGATAATTTGGCCATGAAGAAGGCTGAACACAGAAGAATTAATGCTTTTGAACTGTGGTGTTGGAGAAGCCTCTTGAGAGTCCCTTGGACTGCAAGGAGATCAAAACTGTCAATCTTAAAGAAATCAATCTTGAATATTCATTAGAAGACTGAGGCTGAAGCTGAAACTCAGATAATTTGGCCTTTGATGCAAACAACCAGCTCATTATAAAAGACCTTGCTCCTGGGAAAGACTGAAGGCAGGAGGAGAAGGGGACGACAGAGGACAAGATGGTTGGATGGAATCACCAACTCAAAGGACATGAGTTTGAGAGAGCTCCTGGAGATGGTGATGGACAGGGAGGCCTTGTGTGCTGCAGCCCATGGGGTCGCAAAGATTCAGAGATGACTGAGCAACGGAACAACAACAATCTCACAAAATTAGTAATATTATTAACTTGCAACATGAAATATTATCAACTTACTCAGTAAATATTAATGAGCCATTACGTGCCAGAACCTAGGGATACAGAGTTAAGGAAGACTTACATGGTTTCTGATCATGTAACTTACTATCTAATGTGGAAGATGCTTATTTAAAAAAATGAGATACTTAATGAATTACATAAGAAAGAATTTATTTACTTTCCATTGTGATAAATGTTGCAAGCAAATGTAATTTGCACTTATTATATTTACTTCATTTATTAAACACATACTGAAAACCATGTTATATACCAGGAAATATATAAGGTAAAAATGACTAAGAATATCACAGTCCCTCTGTAGAAGCCTAACTTGTTGTTTCTAGGAAGAAAGATAAATACTTTAACTGCAAAATATAATGAGCAACAGATGTATAGGTGGTTGTACAGCAACATAGAGGTGAGAGAAGGCTCTACCTGTGCAGGTATATGTGAAGTTTCCCAGGGGAGGTTACATCTAAGTCATGATTATGGAAGAATAAACAGAATATGGTAGACAGAGAAAGTGAGGAAGGAGTATCTAAAGAGACAACATGTTTTTTTGTTTCAAGGAAAAAGGCATTGTTGTTAGAAAAAAAATGATGTATTTGAAGATTGCTCTTTGTTTCTATCTCTGAACATATGTAGAAGCTACCATATGAAATGCAAAAGTGAAAATAAGTGGTCCTTACCTTTTGGAGCTCAAAACCTAGAAGTTGAAGGAAAAAGTACAAATAAATAAGAGGTGTACAATAAATTAAACAAACATGGTAGCTCAGTGGTAAAGAATTTGCCTGCAGTGCAGAAGACACAAGTCCAATCCTTGGCTTGGGAAGATCCCCTGGAGGAGGAAATGGTAACCCATTCTAGTATTCTTGCTTGGAAAACCCCATGGACAGAGGAGCCTGACAGGCTATTACAGTCCATGCGCTCAAAGAGAGTCAGGCACACTGAGCTACTAAACAGAAACAACAAATACAATAAATTGTTGATAATTGTATTAGAATTCTATGCCAAATCTATAATGTAATCTCAAAAAAAAATACCACAACGTGATTTTTCAACCCGGGAAAATTAACAGACTTATATCTATTAAAACAATGGGGGCTGGGAGAACAAGAGGGGAGAATAACCCTCCTAAATATTTTAAAACACAATATTTACTACTTCTGTAACATAACTGGTTGAAAGTGGTGAGTGAATGCATAATTACAGGCCCATGAATATATGTGACTAGAGTATTTGAAGAAACAGCCACTTCAAGTCAGTGGGAGGTGGTTTTTCAGTAAAAGATGTTTGAAGAGCTTTGAACCCTTACTCTGAGCACCAGTTATATGTCTCCCTCATCCTTCTGAATGTTCTCAGGGGCTCCAGCCTCTTAGCGCCTTCTCCTGTCGGTGGTGGCCTTTCTCCTTGGGACTAGCTTGTCTGCAGGAAACGTTTCTCTGGTTTACCCTCAAGCATGCAGTACATTTGTAAATAAATTCTAAGTCTCTCCAGCAGGCATCCATTATCTAGGTTGGACCATGTGACTGGATGGATAAGGCTTTCAAATCTGGGTGATGGAGATGGAGATGGTGTTTACTGGTAGAAAACTCACTGCGGTCTCATAAATGTACTAAGTCACTTCCATTGGCTCTCACTCTGTGACCCAATGGACTGTAAGCAGGTGAAGCTGGTGTGTATCACGCCATGTTTTTCTAGGTATATCTATGGCTATTAATGGCTGTAGTCTGAACCAATAGCCCTGAGCCTGGACATTAAGCAGCTACACTGGGCAGGATTTGGACCTTGTTGGCTCACAGGGAGTTGTATCACGTTCACCCAGAGGTGAGCAGTTCCTCTTCTAGGAGGGATTACAGGCAAGCGGGCTTAACCAAAAAGTAGGCAGGGCTCTCAGCTTCTTGGCTGCTGCAGCTTGATCCTGAGATACCTGGTGATAGTTTGGCCTGACTTCATAGAGCAGACTGACGTAAGGTTCAACTATTTTCAGACACTGGGAAGCAGCAAAATAATTGCTACTTTTAGTTGCAAAACAGCTGATGTCCCTGTGAACTAGTGAATTTTTGGCTTTAATTGCCAGTGCTAGGGTTAGACAGGCAGCCTTAGAAAATTGCTCCATGACCCTGTGGACAGATGAATCTTGGATTCATGTTACTGGTCCCAAGGCTCCAGAGTCCTGCCATGTGGTCCCTAATTGGTCCCAAATTGTTAATTATGTTAATTGTTAATTATGCAAGCTCTGACCACAGCTTGAGCTTTCCCCAATCTAATTTTTATATAGTTCTATTGGGGCGTATGGCAGAGGTATTCACCCTTCTCAGCCCTCACGAATAGGAGTTTCAACAAAATACAAAGCAGCTGTAATTCAAGGATTTGTGGAGGGGAGTTTTCCATTTGACCAAATGCAAAAGTCTGTGGCAAAAGTCAGCAGCCACATCCAGATGGAAAAGCACTGCAAATCCAGAATGTAGGTGGAACTCACAGTCAATTCATCATGAGAGTCCGGAAGCTTGGTGTTCAAAGGCAAAAGGAAATGAAAATTTTTCATGGATTTTACACATAAGAAAGATGAGATAAGAAATGCCAAAATTACCCTGTTTCTAGGAGATATCTTCCAAATGAGTTTTAGTTCACCTGTCACTGATTCTGGCAAGCTAGTATAGAATATGCAGATGACAACACCCTTACAGCAGAAAGTGAAGAGGACTAAAGAGCCTCTTGATGAAAGTGAAAGAAGAGAGTGAAAAAGTTGGCTTAAAACTCAACATTCAGAAAACTAAGATCATGGCATCTGGTCCCATCACTTCATGGCAAATAGATGGGGAAACAGTGGAAACAGTGACAGACTTTATTTTTTTGGGCTTCAAAAATCACTGCAGAAGGTGACTGCAGTCATGAAATTTAAAGATGCTTGCCCCTTGGAAGAAAAGTTATGACCAAAGTAGGCAGCATATTAAAGAGCAGAGACATTACTTTGTCAACAAAGGTCCATCTAGTCAAAGCTATGGTTTTTCCAGTAGTCATGTATGGATGTGAGAGTTGGACTATAAAGAAAGCTGAGCACCAAAGAACTGATGCTTTTGAACTGTGGTGTTGGAGAAGACTCTTGAGAGTCCCTTGGACAGCAAGGAGATCCAATCAGTCCATCCTAAAGGAAATCAGTCCTAAATATTCACTGGAAGGACTGATGCTAAACCTGAAACTCCAATACATTGGCCACCTGATGCGAAGAACTGAGTCATTGGAAAAGACCCTGATGCTGGGTCTATTGAAGGCAAAGGGAGAAGGAGACAACAGAGGATGAGATGGTTGGATGGCATCACCGACTCAATGGACATGAGTTTGAGCAAGCTCCGGGAGTTGGTGATGGACAGGGAGGCCTGGTGTGCTGCAGTCCATGGGATCGCAAAGAGTCAGATGTGACTGAGTGACTGAACTGAACTGACTGAGTATAGAATAAGGCTAAAGTCAAGATTTTTTTTTCCATCCACTCCCTTTACACAGATCCCATTGAGACTCTGTTTGTGTTTGTGATCAACGCCAAATACCAAAGGGGTCCTGTGTCATAATGCTGCCCTCAAGAGCTCCTTCAGGGGCTAGAGTCTTGCTTAATAGTTTTTAAATTCTTTTATTGAATTTGCTACAATATTGCTTCTGCTCTATGTTTTGCCCCTTGGCCTTGAGGCATGTGGAACCCTAGTTCCCTGACCAGGGATTGAACCTGAACCCCCTCCACTGTAAGGCAAAATCTCAACGACTAGACCACTAGGGAAGTTCTGACTTGCTTAATTTTAGGAATTAATATGTATTAGCACAGCTATAAAATCTGTATGCTTCTTCAGAGTAATATCATTAACTAGTAATTTAATCACCCATTCTATTAAGGGACTGTCTTAGGATGCTCCTGCTGTGGGAACACATTTTAACCAATGTGGAAAATTTTCACAGCTGAGTCTAAGCAGAATAAAACATTTTTGAAGATGGATTTGAGGCTTTTATTTCTTTGAACATTTTATTCATTAGATAAGAGGATTTGATATCAGCCTTGGACTCATTTTTAGACTAACTTTGGACTTATACAGAGATTTAAAGTTTCTCCCTGGGAATTTGGTAATTTGACAAGGTCATGGTGGAAATTTTTTTAACATCTATGTTTTTAGTCATTATTAGAATATCTTAATTTCATTGCTCCATTGGACCAAATGGATAGCCATAATTTGGAGTAGGACAGAAATAAAGAAACTTCTGGCTTTGAGTACAGCATCTGTTGGTTTTTAGTCACTAAGTCATGTCTGACTCTTTTGAAACACCCATGAACTGTCGTCCACCAGGCTCCTCTGTCCATGGGATTTCCCAGGCGAGAGTAGTGGAGTGGGTTGCCATTTCCTTCTCTATGGGATCTTCCTAACCCAGGGATCAAAGCCATGTCTCCTGCTTGACAGGCGAATTTTTTTTTTTTTTTGACATGTAATCTCAGTTTTATTTATTTATTTTTTAATTGTTTTTGCCATACAATGTCATGCCACTGAGTCACCAAGGAAGCCCAAGCACAACATTATCTTGAATTCAGTGTAATGAATATCCAATGGTGACTCTCTTCAGAGTCTTCCTGGGTAAAACATCTGCTGCCTACCAGAAAGATCCTGAGAGAGTCTTAGGGTGAGGTGGTTTTATGAAGATGAACGTGCGAGGGAGAAGAACTTTTCTCTCTACCTTTCTAAGTGCTTGGCATGGTCCCTATAACAAAGGACAGATTAATAACAGAAAAGCATCTGCATTTATGTAACATAAGTTTTATGCAATACGAAATACTTAATAAGGGCATAAAGAGTGTTTTCATGTTAGCTTAGATGTATAGTGGAGAGTTGTGGGAAAATGTGATAGGACAAAAAAGGGTGTCGGTAAACAGGGAAACAGAGCAAGTTCTGTTCCTTCAGATTCCCCTCTTCATCCCTCCATGTTTGGAGATGAGAATGTTCATTTCCTCTGGGCATAGGAAGGGCACATCTCACACAAGGATCTTATGACCTGCTTCAGGGAAAAGTGAAAAAAAAAAATCCTCCCTGCACCTGTCATTTCTCAAATTCCTTCAGCTTGAAGTATTATATGTGCTCAGATGCCATATGTTGGGGTAGCATGTTCTGAACCTTTTTAGAAGCAAGACATCCTGATAAGCTGCTGTCTCCCCTTCCCTAGGGATATAGCCGCATTCTGTTTAGCTATAGGCTTAACAGTTAAGTCCAGTATGTGTGTGTGGCGGGGGGCCGGGGGGGAGTGTGAGCGTGTGTGTGCAAGCGTGCATGTTGGGAGGTCTGATTTGTCTCTAATTTCCAAGTTAAGAAAGAAAGATTTCTCCTAAACACTACTAACCTCTTGCTTCAACACCTTGATTCCTCCCACAAGGGTTAAACTGAGTTAACTCGTATTTTTTTTTTTTTTCTGATTCATGGATTTCAGTTATCTTAAATTCTAAAGTGAGATGCTGTGGTCTTTTTTCCTCTCTGCCTCTTGTCCCTTTCCCACTCCCACTGGATAAATGATCTGGTTCTAGGGTCCTACTCTGGAAACAGATTTCCCTTGAGTGGGCTCTTTCAAAGACTAGACTGGGGAAGAGGAGCAAGCCCATTTTGGTCTCATATTCTCCAAACGCTTTATCAGTAAGTCTTGCTAATAAGGACTATGAGCTCTGATTATAGTAATTCAGCCTTGTAAACAACCACAAAAATCAGCAATGTGAAACAACAGCCACATGGTCTCTTGCTCACAGATCAGCAGATAGGCTGATGCGATGCTTTATGTGTTGTATTCTGGATCCCAGAGAGGAGGTGCAGTAAATACTTGGGGCATATCCTTCTCATACTGAAGATCAGAAGCTCCCAGAAGGGCCAATGGAAGAGTTGTTGTCTATTAAGGACAAAGTCTGGAACTGGCACCTTTCATTCCTCCCTATTGGACAAAACAAGTATCATGGCCAGGGCAACATCTAGGGGTCAAGGGAGTGAAGCTGTCCTTCACCACCATAGAGGTCTTGGCTGTGGAGAAGGAGTAATGATCAAACAATAAAATATAACCTGAAAATATCAAGCTATGTCACAGCTTCTGATGTGGCTAATGTGAAAACTAGTTTATCAAGAACTTTGCCTTTTATCTTTTTCCTTCTGTCCACCACAGGTAAATAGAACTCTTTTATAAAGTGCCTTAGTTTAAGAAAGCTTACTTTAAATGAAAAATGCTAGATAGAAATAAAATAAATTGTGTATAGGATATACAACTGAATCCAGAAGGCTTTGTAGAACATTATTGTCCTCCTAAATTCTAATAATTCTGCTCCCTTCCTTTCTGAAAGTTGTTTGTTAGTTTTTTTAAAAGATAAAAATAGATCATTAAAGCAAGGATTAAGTGTTCTGCTGGTTTCCAAAGACTTTCACATTTGTAACCCATTTAATTCTTATATCAGTCATATGATATATATGTATAATCTCATACATACAACAACACGATATATAGCATGTATGGAGCTTCCCCCACAGCTCAGTGGTAAAGAACCCACCTGCAGTGCAGCAGATGTAGGAGACATGGGTTCGATCTCTGCACCAAGAAGATCCTCTGAGGGAGAAAATGGCAACTCCCTTCAGCATTCTTGCCTGGAAAATCCCATGGACAGAGGAACCTGGTGGGCTATAGTCCATGGGATCAGAAAGTCAGACACAACTGAAGCGACTGAGTATATCATGATGCATAATATGTGTGATACATATTATATCATATGTGAGAGCATCTTGGCAACAAAAGCAGAAAACCAGGCAGTATCTGAGTCATTTTGCTGAAATTTGGGAAACGGCCATTTTTTTTGGAAGTGTGGCTTCCTGTAACGTAGACCACTGCATGGTGGTGGTGAATACTGTAAGATGAGGTGGCAGGAGGAATGCCAATGAGTGGTGAGTGCTTATGGAAAACAGCACTCTAAAGTCATCACCAGCTGCTTTTCAAATAAAGGGCAAATAAGGTGACTCTGTTTTGTCACAACAGAACTATGAGGAGTTTTTTTTTTTTTTCCAACTGTGTCTAAAATAATATTCCTTATTGCTTACATTCTCTAAGCCAGGGACTTTGGAATATCATGAGTTTGGGTATATGTGGCATTTAAACTAGTCCCAAATCAAAGCTTTTATACTAAATCAGATTTATGTTGAGGATAAAAAAAGAAGCAACTAAAGAATCCTTTCATTGTTCACCTTTGCAAAACACTGAGAAGTCAAATATTTAGAAATAAGAAGAAGAAGCATAGTTTCATAAAAGTTGTCATACTTTGAAATTTGAATGCGTTAATCAGTCTCAGGACAATAGTTTATTATTACCAGGTATTCATGATTGTGTCTACAACAATGACCTATTAAGACCATACAGTGCAAATACTAATATGCTGTTTTAAAATTATTGCTTCATATTGTATTTTTATTAAACTGATCATGTTTTCATAAATTATGTAATAAAATGTTATTTAATCCAGTATTTTTTTCTGAGATTACAGCCCTCCCTAAGCAAGGTTCTTTTCATTACAGATGCAAGCATAAAAGAAATCTGGCCCAGGAGAAATTATGTTTCTTACTTGTTTCTAATACAATAAAGAAAACTTTGTACTTGTGAAGTAAAAAAGGCAAATTTCAAAATACTTCCTTGTGACTTCTACCACCCCAGTTATTTTCAAGCAGTAACTACTATGCATCATCATCAAGTGAGAGAATTATAACATTAAAGTTAATTACATTTTGTGGGCCTCACTTCCCCTTCTCTTTCCAGATGTAGCAAGAAATAGGAAGAAGTATTCAGAGCTGAAATGAGTTTCTTGGACTGGAATGGAGGAAATGGAAATTATAATGGTAAATATTTATATTACAGTTTACAGGTAAAATTTATAGAGCAGCACTATGCTTCACCTGAACAGTAGCAATAACCTTCCAATGGATTTCCTCACTTCTACTCAAGACCCCTTGCTGACTGGTCTCCAAAGACATAGGTCATTTTATGTCACTTCTCAAACATTTTCAGTGGTTTTCCCTCTCTTTCATGGAGATAAATAAAGTACAAGTTTATTACCGTATCTTATAAGATCTCCTTCATCTGCCCCCCTATTCTCAGATCAACTTCCTCTCAGATACTACTTTTAACCTCTTTCTCTTTCTGATTCAGCTACTCTGGCTGTCCTTATTATTATTTGGCTATGCCAAGTGATCTCCTACTTCAGGGATTTTGTATTTGCTATTTCTTTGCCTGAAACATTCTTACCCTGGAAAACTGCATGGTTTGGTCCATCATTTCATTCATGTCTTTGCTCAAATGCCATTCTTTTTAGAGGCCCTCTCTAATCAATATATATAAAAGGGCACACCCCCTTACACGGCTCTGCCCAACTAAACTACCTCTACTCTCCTTTATCTGGTGGTGGTTTAGTTGCTAAGTTGTGTCCAACTCTTGTGACCCCATGAACTGTAGCCCACCAGGTTCCTTTGTCCATGGAATTTTCCAGGCAAGAATGTTAGAGTGGGTTGCCATTTCCTTCTCTGGGGGACCTTCTTTACCCAGGGATCCAACTCAGGTCTCCTGCATTGCAGGTGGATTCTTTACCAACTCAATTAGCATGATTTACATGTATTTGTTCTTTTTTTTTTTCATTGTCTCTCTTCCTCTGCTTGCTGAAAACTTTTTGGCAGCAGCCTTATAAACCAGGTGTTATTAGAAGATCTTTTTTGCAAATAAGAGCAGTGAGACTTGCAAGGGTTAATAGTTTGACAAATATCAACCAGTACATAGCATAACCATAATTAAGCTCCAATGTTATAGGCCTTACTCACTTTTCTTCCACTTAAACCTAGATGTTTTTCTTGAAAAGGAAAAGCACTGATAGAAATTGGACATGGAGACTGTAATTGCAGGATGCTGTAGGAAAATTTTTTGTCTCTGTAACTCTGATTAATTTTTACCCATACTCTTCTCTTTGTCTGGAGTTGTATTTCCTCTTTTGTTGTCTATCAAAATCCATGTGTTTTTTAAGGACTATCTCAACCTCTTTTCTCCATCATGAAAACTTCTGCAAATTTCCCTTTTCCTTATGATCTACTGACTATTATTTTTAACAGCAAATCCCTTTCTTCAAGCTAACGCTAAACCAGAAAACAGTAAACAAAACAAACAAAGAGAGCAGCTCTGTTGAAGCAGGTTTGCAGGTCCAGTGACTCATTCTCTGATCCTGGCCATAACTGAGGTACCACGCAGATTTAAGGAGGTAAAAGTAAATTGCAGAGGCTCTTCTCTAGAACTTGAGTTAAAGGAACGTGAGGGGGCTCTCAGCTTGCAAGTTCTCCTGCTTCAGTCATTTGAGTAGGGTAGCATATTCTAATGAATAAATTAGCACTTTTCACAGGAGAAGCCCCCCAGATGGCATTAATGGTACAGAAATCTCCTGCCAAAGCAGGAGATGTAAAAGATGTGGGTTCAATCTCTGGGTGGGGAAGATCCCCTGGAGGAGGGCATGGTAACCTACTCCAGTATTCTTGTCTGGAGAATCCCATAAACAGAGGAGCCTGGTGGGCTATAGACAAAGAGGGGTCACAAAGAGTTGGACATGACTGAAACAGCTTAGCACCCTCACACAGGAGATCAGAGAGATAAGAATCTGATCAGTATTTCTTTTAGGAGTCATGTTTTTTTAATTCCAGAAATGTAATATCTGCACCTTGCAAAAGTTTTATTTTTTATTATTTTCTAATTCCTTAAATATACAACTATATTTATAGAAACTGCAGGACTAGAAATTGTTGAAGAATTTCATTACAGTTCTGTATCTCTGAACAAGGTTGGTAGTTATATAATGAAGCTTTGAAGCTATTTTATTTTGCTTTTCTTTGTTTGACCATTGAATTTACTCTATTGCAAAGTGTGGCTTGTCTGATCTTTCCAATGTCACAACCTTCGAAACAAAATATTTTTTAATTGTACATGAAAAAAAAAATTAACATCGTCATACTAGATAACCTCTTGTATCCTACTGCCATTTATTTCCCTTTTATGGAAAAGACTCCTATACTGAGTGGAATACTCCCAGAGCCCATGTCTCTTCATGTCCCTCTAACTGGTACCATAAACGATCACTCCTTTGGCAGATAGATACCTGTCCCAAACCAAGCAAATCCAGTTCTCCCCCAGGAATTTGAAATTTAGAAAGAAGAAATACAGACTATAAATAAATCTGTCAGTGTTAGTGGTTCAGTTGTGTCTGACTCTATGTGACCTCATGGACTGTAGCCTGCCAGGCTCTTCCGTCCATAGAAGTTTCCAGGCAAGAATACTGGAGTGGGTTGCCACTTCCCTCTCCAGAGGACCTTCCCCACCCAGGGATCAAACCCATGTTTCCTGTGTCTCTTGCATTGGCAGGCAAGTTCTTTACCACTAATGCTACCTAAAAGTCCTAAATTTAAGTAATATAGTTGCTCATTTTTTGCTAAATTACTGCAAATGCCTAGTATCCTATCAACACATTTCTTCTGCCTCCTCATTTTCACTCCCATTGGTGACACTGATCATCTGCAACCAAAACAACGATCTTCCAGGAATCAGGAGGGAGGTGGGAGGGGGGTTCTGGAAGGGGAACACATGTATACCCATGGCAGATTCGTATCAATGTACTGCAAAACCAACACGATAATGTAAAGAAAATAAAATTAATTAATTAATTAAATTAAAAAAAACAAAAAACTATCTTCCCCTTCCTCTCTCTTTGTCTCTTTGATAGAGAAGTACAGTCCTCACAATTTAAAAAACACTCTTAATTTTCTTCTTCAATTTTATTTGAAATGTAGATTATTCTACACAAATGGTTGAAATTGTCTCATTTGGATAATTATAATCTTTTTTTCCTTCCAGTTCAATCACTCAGTCATATTCAACTCTTTGTGACCCCATGGACTGCAGCGTGCCAGGCCTCTCTGTCCATCACCAGCTCCAGGAGTTTACTCAAACTCATGTCCATTGTGTTGGTGATGCCATCCAACCATCTCATCTTCTGTTGTCCCCTTCTCCCTCTGCCTTCAATCTTTCCCAGCATCAGGGTCTTTTCCAATGACTCAGTTCTTCGCATCAGGTGGCCAAAGTATTGGAGTTTCAGCTTTAGCATCAGTCCTTCCAATGAATATTTAGGACTGATTTCCTTTAGTATGGACTGGTTGGATCTCCTTGCTGTCCAAGGGATTCTCAAGAGTCTTCTCAAACTCCACAATTCAGAAGTATTGATTCTTTGGCACTCAGCATTCTTTATAGTCCAACTCTCACATCCATACATGACTACTGGAAAAACCATAGCTTTGACTAGATGGACCTTTGTTGGCAGAGTAATGTCTGCCTCTGCTTTTCAATAAGCTGTCTAGGTTGGTCATAACTTTTTTTCCAAGGGGCAAGAATCTTTAAATTTCATGACTGCAGTCATCATCTGCAGTGATTTTAAAGCCCAAAAAAACAAAGTCTGAGACTGTTTCCACTGTTTCCCCATCTACTTACCATGAATGATGGGACCAGATGCTATGATCTTAGTTTTCTGAATGTTGAGTTTTAAGCCAACTTTTCACTCTCTTCTTTCACTTTCATCAAGAGGCTCTTTAGTTCTTCTTCACTTTCTGCCATAAGGGTGGTATCATCTGTATATCTGAGGTTATTGATATTTCTCCCGGCAATCTTAATTCCAGCTTGTGCTTCATCCAGTCCAGCATTTCTCATGATGTACTCTGCATATAAGTTAAATAAGCAGGGTGACAATATACAGCCTTGACATACTCCTTTCCTGATTTGGAACCAGTCTGTTGTTCCATGTCCAGTTCTAAATGTTGCTTCTTGACCTGTATACAGACTTCTCAAGAGGCAGATCAGGTGATCTAGTATTCCCATCTCTTGAAGAATTTTTCACAGACTGTTGTGATCCACATAGTCAAAGGCTTAGGTATAGTGAATAAAGCAGAAGTAGATGTTTTTCTGGAACTCTCTTGCTTTTTTGATGATCCAATGGATGTTGGCAATTTGATCTCTGCTTCATCAGCATTTTCTAAATCTTACTTGATTACCTGTAAGTTCTCAGTTCATATACTGTTGAATCCTGGCTTGGAGAATTTTGAGCATTATTTTGCTAGTTTGTGAGATGAGTGCAATTGTGTGGTAGTTTGAGCATTCTTTGGCATTGCCTTTCTTTGGGACTGGAATGAAAACTGACCTTTCCCAGTCCTGTGGCCACTGCTGAGTTTTCAAATTTGCTGGCTTATTGAGTGCAGCACTTTCACAGCATCATCTTTTAGGATTTGAAATAGCTCAACTAGAATTCCATCACCTCCATTAGCTTTGTTTGTAGTGATGCCTCCTAAGGTCCGCTTGACTTCATATTCTAAGATGTCTTGGCTCTAGGTAAGTTGTCACACCATTGTGGTTATCTGGGTTGCAAAGGTCTTTTTTGTATAGTTCTTTTGTGTATTCTTGCCACCTCTTCTTAATATCTTCTTCTTTTGTTAAGTCCATACCATTTCTGTACTTTATTGTGCCCATCTTTGCATGAAAAGTTCCTTTTATGTCTCCAATTTTCTTGAAGATATCTCTAGTCTTCCCCCTTTTATTGTTTGCCTCTAGTGATATGAGACTAAATCCCTTATGTTCATAAGAGAGTGACAGACATGCTCAATCCACTAAACCTCTTCTATTGTTTAGAATCAAGTAAGAAGCCAGCAACAGCCCTGATTAGCAAATAGTGTCTAGTTGGGACAGTGAACAACTTGGAAATATTTCCTGGTATCGGGGCCTTAGTTTCTCCACTTATCAAATAAAATGGATTCTGTCTCTAAACTTAGTACTAACTGCACTTAAATTGATGGCTAAAAGTAAACTTACTAAAATGTATTCCTTGAATGGAAGGGTCATGTATTATACTCTTAATCTTTACAATCCTAAACATGTGCAAGGTGTCAGTTAATATTTATTGAATGAATTTGAATATTTAAAACAATTGGGAGATAAATTCATGGATTCAATTAGAAATTGTGGGTTAGTTCTGAATATTAATTTTATACCTGTGGCCTTTTCAAATTTGGTATAGCAAAATCATCATAGAGTACATGTTAAGTATATTCTGAGGGAATATACTATTTTATATTTAAAAGTTATGTTAATAAGAAAAATTAAAGTAACATTTATTGACAGAAAGCAGACTAGTGATACCAGGGGCTGGGAGGAAGAAGAAGCAGAGAGTACTTACTTAATGACTATGGAGATTTCTTTTTGGATGATGAAATGTTTTTTAACTTGATAGGTGTGATGTTTGCGCAACATTGTGACTATACTAACTGCCACTGATTTTACACTTTAAAATGCATGAAAAGATGCTCAACATCACTCATTATCAGAGAAATGCAAATCA
>ML662497.1:254754-365533 GCA_007570785.1 Antilocapra americana
TGATTTGCATTTCTCTGATAATGAGTGATGTTGAGCATCTTTTCATGTGTTTGTTAGCCAAGAAATGATTGTATTTTAACACAGAAGCCTTTCTATATTACATTCCAATTTTTCATTCTAAGTCTGAAATCATGTGATAGGTGAGACATTATTAAAATATTGCCCTTATATTAATAAACAAAATTAAGCAATGACTAATATATCTCATAAAACTTTCCTTAAAATTCCTACTAATATAAATTTATTAATCTGAATGTTCACCTTTTTAAACTCTTAGTTCATTCTGATGTTTATTTAAATATAAAGTGGAACTGGGGAGCGTTGTCAGAAGATGACCATAGCAGTTCGGGAGAGAGAGGGTGGTGGCTTCACTTGCATACTGGCAGTAAATAAGGGAGAAAAAGAATTGGAAAGAAACTCAGAAAGCCAAGTCAATAGGCTTTGGGTATATGCTATTAGAGACTTTTATTTTTTATTAGGCTAACTAATTATCTCAAGGCTCTTTATTGAATAATCTATCTGCATTTATTTGAAATGTTATTTTATCACATGCTTTATAATAAAATTATCTTTTACTTCTGGTCCTTTCTATTGCTTTTCTCATTTGGGGCCCCTATCACATTACCTTTTACAACATAGCACTTTACTACAATGTTTTAAAATGTCCTCATGATTGTTTTTCCAGATGAACTTTAGAATCATTTACTAAAATTCCAAGCATCTTGGTGGGATTGCATCGAATGTTTACATTAATTTAGTGAAGTCAACATCTTTCAAATTTAAGAAACCCAAATGAAGAATAGAAGACACCTGTTTTTATTCAAATCTTTTATATCTCTTAATAAAAACTTGTAGATTATAAAGTTTTTATCCTTGGAAATGTATCTTTTTGTTATTATAGATGATATCTTTTTTCCTTCAATTTCTTTCTAGCTGGTTATTATTAGGACATTTTAAATAAGTGTGTGATTTATTTAGCTTACTTAGATTATTCAGCAATTTACCTTACTGAGCACTCGAAAACATTGGTTTTTTAGTTAATTTTTGACATTTCTAGAAATGATACCATTTACAGACATCCATTTATTTTTATCTTTTTCCCATTCCACACACATTTTGTTTCCTTCTCTAACTTCTTCAGCATTTTATGATGATATTAGATAAGACAGATGGCAACAAGCATCTTTCTATTTTTAATTTCTGAGTATAAAGCATCACATAATTTATAATAAAATTATGCTTTGTATAAAGCATAAAATTAAGAGACTACTTTTGTAGTTTACCATGAAGCATTTTGTAAACTGTGAGATGCATATTAAAATTTATAATGATATTCATATAAAGGATCTTTAAAAATAAAATCTGTGTTAGTTGCTCAGTCATGTTCAACTCTTTGTGACCCTATGCGGTATAGCCCGCCAGCCTCCTCTCTATCCATGGGGTTCTCCAGGCAAGAATACTGGAGTGGGCTGCCATTCCCTCCTCCAGGGGATCTTTCTGACCCAGGGATCAAACCCAGGCATCCTGCATTGCAGGCAGATTCTTTACAGTCTAAGCCACCAGGGAAGCTATAAAATATAATGTTCAGTTCAGTTCAGTCGCTCAGTCGTGTCTGACTCTTCGCAACCCCATGGACTGCAGCACACCAGGCCTCCCTGTCCATCTCCCGGAGTTTATTCAAACTCATGTCCATTGAGTCGGTGATGCCATCCAACCATCTCATCCTCTGTCATCCCCTTCTCCCTCTGCCTTCAATCTTTCATAGCTTCAGGGTCTTTTCCAATGAGTCAGCTCTTCACATCAAGTGGCCAAAGTATTGGAGTTTCAGCTTTAGCATCAGTCTTTCCAATGAATACTCAGGACTGATTTTCTTTAGGATCAGGACTGGTTGGATCTCCTTGCAGTCCAAGGGACTCTCAAGAGTTTTCTCCAACACCACAGTTCAAAAGCATCAATTCTTCGACACTCAGCTTACTTTATAGTCCAATTGTCACATCCATAAAAATATAATGTAGTTTAAGTATATAAGAAAGTATTCTAGTTCTACTTTGCTCATGGCTTTTAAAAAGAATAGGTATTGAGTTTTAGCAAATAATTTTTAGTATCTATCGATAAGATCATATAATTTCCCTTGAAACGTCTTAATATAACCAATAATGTCAACAGATTTCTTATGTCATACTATTCCTTCATTCTAAGGATAATTCCAGTTTTTTTCCTCCGTATCAGGAGCAAAAATTTTAAATATACCATTATATAGTATTAACAATTTGGAGAGTTTTGTCATATTTCTACATTGATATTCATAGGCAAATTTTTTAACTCTGTGTTATTTTTGTCAGATCCCAATAGTGTGTGTAATTCCCAATGAGCACAATAATTTGAAAGATTTCCTTCTTTCTTGAGACCAGTGAAGTTGCTCAGTCGTGTCCGGCTCTTTGCAACCCCATGGACTGTGGCCTTCCAGCCTTCTCAGTCCATGGGATTTTCCAGGCAAGAGTATTGGAGTGGGTTGCCATTTCCAAGCACAGTTTAAATAACAGGATGTCTCTATTTCTATTGATGTTTTGAAAGATTTCATGCTGGAATTATCCAGATTTCATATATTGTTTAAGGATATCTCTTGAAAACTTTCTCAATTTCCTTTACAATTATTAGACACTAGCTCTGTTCTCTTCTTGGATTTCCCTGGTGGCTCAGTGGTAAAGAATCCACCTGCCAATGCAGGAGATGTGGGTTCAATCCCTAGGTCAGGAAAATCCCTTGGAGAAAGAAAGCAATTCACTCCAGCATTCTTGCCTGGGAAATCCCACGGACAGAGGAGCCTGGCAGGCTACAGTCCACGGGGTTGCAAGGAGTCCAACACAACTTAGTGACTAAACAACAACAACAACAACGTGTTCTCTCCTTGGGTCATATTACACAATTAGAATCTTCCCAACAATGCCATTTCATCCTGGACTTCAGATATTATTCCTTAACTGAGAGAAGTATGGGAGACATATGATTTCCTAATTCTCTTTAATTTTCCTGAAATGTTTCATGACAATTTTCTTCTTATGAACTGGGAGTATGTATGGGGTTTGCTTTTTCTTTAACTGGATCATCAAATTCATTCTCACACTTGCAGTTGCTACTGCTGCTATTTCCGATAACCACATCTGGGGAATTTGTGATTGATTCCACTTTCCCTCTTATTCCAAAATTCACTAATATCTTATCAAACCATTCCTCTGTTTTCCTCGCATATATTTTGATAATCTTTCCTAGTTACTTGTGTTCAATGTTTAACTGGTTTTAATTCTTTCAAATTTTGTAGTGAATCTAAGATAATACATGCTGTTCTGTGTACATCTTTGATTTTATCTCCCTCTATCTTTTTGTCTATATCTGACTCATACAGAATTACTCATACTTTAGATTTAGGTGTGACTCATTCACACAGCATGGCTTATAGCCTTCTTTTTCTTTAATTGAACTGATATCATTTTTAAAATATTTAATCCTGACTTGATGCTACTTTATAATCAATATTTTTACACAATTATGTTTATTTTATTGCCCTCATCTGTTCCATTCATTTTGCTTATTTGTTGGTTTTTGTGCTTATTGCCTTATTGCTCCTTACATATTGTCTGTATGCTTTTCCTTTATTTGGAAGGAATTTTTTTCATTATGTTAATGAATATCCAAAGGAATCCTTAATGCTAACCAAAGCAGGTTACAGTAGACGTTACTAGCAGGCAGCAATAAACAGTTTTTCTTGTTTTCCCTGCATCAGAAAAGCTGAATTTCCCCCAAATCTTGCAGCTCAGTGGGGCCCTAGGACTAGGCCTAGGCAATGAAATGGGAGTGAAAGTGAGCTATGTCATTCCAGGTTAAGGCACGGGGACGTCTGCGTGCTGTGCTCCGCCTCCTCTCCATCTTATCCGGCATGTGTGAGATTACACGTAGTAGGGTCTCCATTACCCTGAGACTTGTAGTGACTCGCGGAGCTGAGCTCATGCCGCCAACCCAACAGTGCATGTGGGTGATTGAAAACTAAACCTTGATTATGTAAGTCATGGATATTTCAGAGTTAAAATTGTTACCACAGCAAATCCTACTCTCTTGTGCCTGGTCTAAATAGGGAAGAGAATATAAGCAGATACAACATAAGCTAAAATTCACACTAAAATAGTTGGCAGTGGTAGAAAATAAGCATTCTGTTTACAGGATAGACAACTTGTGGCAAAAGCACAGAGTTTGAAATTAATCTTGGGGTTGATTCACAAATTGTGAGACTTCAGCTAGTTACTTAACTTCTGTATGTCTAGTCTTCTTATTTATAAGGTAAAGTTAACAGCTACCTTAGGGAATTTCTCTAAAGACTAAACAAAAATAGCATTTATTAAACACCTGAGGTCTAGTTGGTTCCAATCAAAGTGGATATAATAATTATTGTTGAACTTTTATTGCTTATTCACATTTCAAAACAGCATTATTAAAATGTTTTGCTGATAAAAATCTTACTAATATTAATGAAATTTATCAGATAAAGTCAATAAAACTGATCCAGATATAGTTATTAACTCCATATACACAAAAAGAAACTTGAGGTTTCAAAGAAACGATATTCCCATATATACAATTTGTTAAATCTTTTATGTTTTCCTAATTGGAACTTAACATTTGAGTTCTTTATATTGCAAAGTTTATGCTAAGCTATTTTCTTTCTAAATACACAACTCAAAACTTATTTTATTCAGGACTTCAATAAGCTAGACACTTCTATTCTCTCTCCATGATATCAAATAATCTAGAGATATATTAAAAGACAAAAAATTATTTGAACATTGAGGGCGTAGGTGATCAGATTCCCTTATTTTCTTTCTTACTATTTTTATTCACTGAGATTTTTTTCATTGGTAAATTTCAAAGGCAATTGAGTTGATTTTCATTTTTTTAAAAAAATTGGGAGTGTGCATAAGTTTGTGTGCATGTGTTTCTGTATATATACACCAAGACTTTATTTTTCTTACATCATTGAGAGGGAAGATTCTAAAATATCATTATTTATAGCTCTGCCTTATTTCTTCCCTCAGAGAATGTTCTTTTTGGTTTGAAAAATAACAACACTTAGACAAATTCTGAAGACTACATATTAACTCATATATTCACTTGCAGTAGAGTTTGAGAAATTTATCTGGTGAAAATATAAAATGAACTCAATGCTCCTTGAAAAACTAAAACCATGAATACAGGCTTCACAATTTTTTTTTACTTAATCTTATCATAGAAACTATTTGACTAATTAAACTACTTAGACATAATTCTCTCTCTATTTTTTACTTCTAGCTCAGAAATGTCTGAGTTTTCCTTGGCGACTCCAATGGATAACTTGCTTCAGGAATGCAAATTTAATTTTTAGAAATGTGATTCAAAATATATTGACCTAATATTGGCCTAATATTTAAATAAGAATTCCCTAAAGGGCTTCTCTTACTTATAATGAAAAGAAAGATAAGGAGAAAATATCAAGCTAAGAAGTATAAACTATTTATTCTGAAAAATCAGATGCAATTATTATATCAACTTGAGTTTTATTTCCATTTATAAAATGCATGCCAGAAATAGGTCAAGTTTTTAAAAAGTGCACATGTGATAAAAAGAAAAAAATGCAATTATGACTATGGCAGTAGGACAGAAATAGTTTGCCAAATAAATATATATATTTTTTTAACTCATGTAATATCAATTTAGAGAATGTACTCTGGGTAGCAAATCCATGGTTTATGTGGGTGATCTTATTTTTACTACCCCAAATGATCTCATAGATTGCAGGTCAAAAGTCTTTGGGATTAGAAGTTGCTACCACTCTCTACCTGGTTGACTATCTCTTATGGTGTCCCAACATTTTTGCAAGATGTCTGCCCTCCTCCTTATCTTTCCTGATAATGACTGACATCAACATATCTGCTATCTAAGAGAAACTAGCTTCCTGTCTGGGATTGAAAGTGATAGTTAAATTTAAGCTTCTGAGTTATATTTCCTAATGGTAGCCCATATGAGGGATGTTCATAAGAGATAAAGGTGGTGAATACACAAAAGCAACCTGGAAAGAGACATCCCCTGGAGATGGGATGTGAGTAATTCGTTTGTGTATTTTGAGGTAATATACACAAGACAAGTTCCTGTGGCTGATTTTAGCAGATGTATTCACATTTGGGGTAGTTTCCAAAGGCTGCATGGCATAAGGGAAAAAAAGCTTTGGGCTCTGGTGCAAAATAGACAAAAGGACTGACTCTCATCTCCAACACTTGCCAACTGTGTGGCTGTGGGAAAGTCACTTGGCCTGTTTGAGTTTCATCGTTCTTATCTATAAAATGGAGATAATAATAACTTACAATGTTGTTGTGAAGATTAAGGCTAATACACTTAAAGCTCTGAGTACCTAGTAGATACTCAATAGTGAGAGGTATAGTAATACTTCTGTGATTTCAAAGCTTCTCATGGACTAAAGTAATACAGGTCAAGGTGCTTAGTCTTTTGAGGTAGTTACGTAAAAACAGTTTTATTTCCCTTCCTTCTTTATTTTCTACTGTCTTCATATCTCCTTACCATCTCACCCCTCAATTTAATTAATCCTCCTTAATATGTTTTAGGTGTATTTCATCCCATTGCTAGTAGTAAATAACACTGAATGTTGAGATTTCCAATCCATCTTAACTACATTATCTTCCTGCTTGTTTTTCTTTTGACTTAAGCTGGAAGAAAAACTAGAGCAGTGAGGTTTTGCACAGAACACACTATTTGTTTTACTCAGATGTTTATCCCTGGAACAAATTGAGCTTCCAAGCAATAAAGCCACCATGCACAAGGCTTCTTTAAAAGAAATTCTACTTGAAAATGTATTAGGGACTTGATTATTAGAAGAAAGTGACAGGACTCTGATAACAAAGACTATTCCCTTCAAAAGAGAGAAATACAATACACTTCCTAAGTTAATTTCAGTGTCATTGTTTTTAGGGCAGTATTGAGCTATGCTTCTATGGTGTTTTTCTATGAGTGTGATTGGATACTTAACCATGGAATCATATTTTGTATACTAGACCATGAGAAAGGACAGATGAAGCTGCTGGGGCTTTCTGAGCAATGCTGCTGGCTTGAAAGATAGCCCTGAGCATGTCTCTCAGCCTCCCATTATTTCCATTTTTACATTCCTGAGTAGTTGGGTTTAGGATTTTCCTTGCTCTTAGGAACAGGTTTGTGTCTTGACTGTATCGTCTGCCCCTCTTACTTGTCTCATTGTGATTTCTTCTTTGTATCTCTAGTTATGGAAAATCTTTGCTGCTAGTCTTCAAGTTATTTTTAAAAATTTTTTTTAATGTGGACCATTTTTAAAGTCTTTATTAAATTTGTTACAATATTGCTTCTTTTTAATGTTTTAGTTTTTAATGGGGACCTTGGTGCCCCAGGGATCAAACCCACACTCCTTGCATTGGAAGGTGAAGTCTTAACCATTGGGCTACCAGGGAAATACCCAGATCATTCTTATCAATAGTTGTTCTGTAAATAATTGTAATTTTGGTATCCCTGTGGGAAAAAGGGAGCTCAGAGATTTCCTACTCCACTAAGTTCTTTACTCCTGCTTCACTGTCTCTGGTACTAGTCCCTGTGACACCCCAATTTTACCCATGAGAAAACATCAGGGCCAAGATTAAATCTTGTCTAGAACCTCTGAGTAATAAACATTGTTATCCTTCAATACCATTACTTCTAACCCCAATTCACTACTACTATCCATGTCCTCTGAAAGCAAATTCTTTAGTATAAGTGATTTATTCAGTGTATTCTTTAGTATTCCAAATGATGAAACTAGCTAAAACCTTTTGACTTTCACTTGAGGAGAAAAACAATTAACCTGGACAGTAATGTCTCAGGATTTTACTGAGAGTCTTTATTTCTCATAAATCCCAAAGGCTGATTTGAATGATATAAAATTCCCTAGTGTTTCTCCTTTGTTGCAGTATGTAGACTATTTGTTTCTCAATCTTCCTTATGGGAAGATGGTATCATCCACTTGCTAATGTTTTAGTGTTAAAGAGACATAAGGTCAACAGAGAAAAATTGCATTTCGTCCAAACCCAGGTTTGATACTTGGAGCATCTGATATCAGAACAAGAGCTACACCTAGACTTCATGGTGTCTTAGGTTTTCTAAAACCCAGAACTAAGTGCCAACTGTGAGGTTTTCTCAGACTGGTTGTTTGTTGCCACAGTTGGATTCAAGTGGCCAGACTTCTGTATGTATTACTAAAAAACACCAACCCTGATCTGATTTTATGGGAAGAACCAGACAACATAGACTTTCAGGCCTTAGAGAAGAGTTTGATGAACTGACTCTCCCTTGGGCACCTCAAACGATCATATTCACTTTTCTCTTTTTGTATAGGAAAAGGAAGGGAACACCCTTGGAGTGCTTACTCCAAATGTGGGCACCACAATTGACCCATAACTTATTATAGTCAGAAGTGAAACTTGTGTCATAAAGTCACCCCCTCCCCCCTTGCCTTGGAGCCACTATGGCTGCTGGTATTTTGCTTAAGGCCATCAGGAAAATTATTGTGAATTCTCTTTTACCATTTTTGTATCCTGTTCAGTAGAAGCTCTCCTGAATTCTCATCACAATCAACACTTCTCGGTCAGCTTCCTCATCTCTTGTGAAGTCCTTTTGCTAACTGCTCCTCATATAACTCTTTTATGTCATAATAACTTTAACCCAGCTACTCTTCTCCCCTCCATCTCTGACAAAGCCTGTCACAACTCTTCAACACTGATGGATTGTCTCCTAACTCCTCGTGATGATCTGAAGGGAATTTCTTTAAATAATGCTGACTTATCTTGGTCCACTGATGATTCGTATTTAAAAGGTGACAATGGCGAGTACTGTGCTGAGTATGCTTTTGCAATTCCTTTTGATGTTGTTGAGGCAGCACCTTTCCTTGTGGCTACTTTGGCCCAACAGGATGAGTATATGATCTTACATAGGCTTGTGCTTTAGCCAAACTCAAGACTGCTAATATTTATATTGGTAGTAGATATGCTTTTGGAGTAGCTCATGATTTTGGAATGTTGTTTAAACAACATGACTTTCTTACTGTCAGTGGAAAAAAAATCTAAAATGGCCCTTATGTTCAGGAATTACTGGATACAATACTTTAACTTTCCACTTTAGCTATTATTAAGATTCCTGGATATTCTAAACTTGACTCTCTGGAAGTTATGGCAATCACCTTGCTGATATTTCTGCAAGGAATGCTGCCCTTAAAGGAAACTACAGCAGTCAAGCCTTTCATGGTCCAAAGGGATATTTTCTCAAATGATAACTCAGAAAAATGGGCTACAAAAAGCCAACAATTGGCCCCAGAAGAGGAAAAACAAAATTGGAAACTCAAGAACTGTTGGTTTGATACAAAGATATAGCTCTGGTTTGGACTAAATAACCACCCAGTCCTGCCAGAGAGCCTAAAATTCCCATGAGTAACAACTGGATCTTCATTAAACCATTTGTCTACTGATGAAATACAAAATCAGTATTGGAGGGAAACATGTGATGGTGGTAGTAAATGAAGTTACTGAAGACAGTCTGTTCAAAAGGATAAAAATTAAAAGGCAGCACATGTAGTTAGCATAATACCTTAGTTCACTTGGGCTACTATCAAAAAATGCCATTAACTGGGTGGCTTATAAAACATAGGTATATATTTCCTCATAATTCTGGAGACTGGGAAGTCTGAGGTCATGACTGTAACAGATTTGGTGTCTGGTGAGCTCCCTGTTCTCGTTGACAGCTGCCTTCTGACTATAACTTCACATGATGAAGGGGTAAAGGAGTTTTCTCCAGACTCTTTTATAAGGGCATTTCTGAGAATGCTGCGCTCATGATCTAATCACCTCCCCCAAAACTCAGCTAGTACTATCCAGGTGGGGATTACACATGAATTTCAACACATGAATTTGGGAGAACACAAACATTCTGTCCATGGCAAGTGTTTTTTAGTTGTAGAACTCTTTTGTCAAATAATATATTTCAGAGAACTGCAAGGTACAAAATACATAAAAGGGAAGGTTCTCTGGAACATGGTCAGAATCCAAGTCATAGCATCTCAAACACCTCCCATATCCTTTCCTTCCAAACTCGGCAGCGCTTGAGATACTTCCAGGTTACATGATGGCACCAAGAAATCCAGTGGGAGGCAGCTGGTGCAAAACTGTGACTTATAATAAATGTGATCATTCGGATGATCAAACTCAGAAATATATAGTGAGTTTTCCTCCATGGTTCCTGGTTCACAGTTCCTAAAACCCTTGGAATTTCCTGAGCAATAAGAGCCATGGGAGGAGCTTCTGTTATAATATTTTATCTCTTGTTCCCAGTTCTTGAAAATGATTCAGAACCATCAAGGTGAACTGGATGTCTTTCTATTCATAACAAGCCTTTCTACCACAACTGGATTTATGTTAATGAGGTGAATTTTGGAAAGCATCTCCAGATGCAGGCTGGTTGCCAGGGGAACCAACCTTGAAAAGAGGGGTGGAACTTTAAGTTCTATCCCCTGATTTCCAGGGTGGGCAGAGGAGGATAGAAATGAATCAATTACCAATGGCCTGTGAATTTATCAATCATACCTATGTAATGAAACTTCCATAAAAACCCAAAATGAGCTTATTTGGAGGGCTTCCAAGGTGAGGAATTAGAACACTTCCATTAGCCACCATCCCAGGCCCCAAACTCCACGTGGTCAGAAGCTCCTTAATTTGAAACCTTGTTCTATGCATCTCTCTCTTCATCTGTTTGTTGATTTGTATCTTTCAATATCCTTTATAATGATTGGTAGTCTAATGAGTAAATGGGTTTCCTGACTTTTCTAAACTACTCTAACAAATTAATCAAACCCAAGGAAGATGCTGTGGGAACATCTGATTTATAGTCAACTGCTTCAGAAGTAAAAATAACAACCTGGACCTGCCACTGGTGTCTAAAGTGGAAGGTGGTTTTGTGAGGCTGAGCCCTTTACCTGTGGAATCTTATTCTACATCCAGACAAGTAGTGTTAGAATTTAGTTGAATTCTCGGATGCCCTGCTAGTGTCTGAGAATTGCTTGGTGGGAAGATATCTGTCCCCTCAATACTGAAATTGTATGTGGAACCTAAAAGAACTGAGAAAGCACAATTAATTTAGACAGATATGGGTTCCAGTCTCAGCTCTGCATCTCTTGTTCTGGGACCTTGAACAAACTAGTTTTGATTGATGAAGTTTCCTTATTATGGAGGTTATAAGAGATAACAGTCATAAAATGTCACTTAGCAATGCAGGAACATAGCCCTGAGCTTCAATATACAGGCTGCCCAAAGTCACACCAAACCCATAGACATCTCAGAACTCACTACTGGACATTTCATTGCACCCCAGATAGAAGAAACCCAGCTCTATCCATCAGAACACTGATGCAAACTTCCCTAACCAGGAAACCTTGACAAGCCATTCGTCCAACCCCACCCACAGGGAGGAACCTCCACAATAAAGAAAAATCATAAACTGCGAGAATACAGAAATGCCACCCCAAACACAGCAGTCTAAACAAGATGAAAAGGCAGAGAAATACGCAGCAGGAAAAGGAATATGATAAATGCCCACCAAACCAAATAAAAGAGGAGGAGATAGGGAGTCTATCTGAAAAAGAATTCAGAATAATGATAGTAAAAATGATCCAAAATCTTGAAAACAAAATGGAGTTACACATAAATAACCTGGAGACAAGGACTGAGAAGATGTAAGAAATGTTTAACAAGGACCTAGAAGAAATAAAAAAGAGTCAATTGATAATGAATAATGCAACAAATGAGATAAAAAACACTCTGGAGGGAATCAAAAAAGAATTAAAAGAAATGAGGACAATCTCAGGGACCTCTGGGACAATGTGAAATGCCCCAACATTAGAATCACAGGAGTCCAAGAAGAAGAAGACAAAAAGAAAGGCCATGAGAAAATACTCAAGAAGAAAATAGTTGAAAATTTCCCTAAACTGGGGAAGGAAATAGCCACCCAAGTCCAAGAAACTCAGAGAGTCCCAAACAGGATAAACCCAAGGTGAAATACCCAAAGACACACATTAATCAAATTAACAAAGATCAAACACAAAGAACAAATATTAAAGGCAGCAAGGGGAAAATAACAAATAACACATAAGGGGATTCCCATAAGGATAATAGCTAATCTTTCAATAGAAAGTCTTCAGGCCAGAAGGGAATGTTAGGACATACTTAAAGTGATGAAAGAGAAAAACCTACAACCCAGATTACTGTACCCAGCAAGGATCTCATTCAAATATGAAGGAAAAATAAAAAACTTTACAGACAAGCAAAAGCTGAGAGAATTCAGCACCACCAAACCAGCTCTTCAACAAATACTAAAGGATCTTCTCTAGACAGGGAACGTAGAAAGGGTGTATAAACTCAAACCCCAAACAGCAAAGTAAATGGCAACAGGATCATACTTATCAATAATTACCTTAAATGTAAATGGGTTGAATGCCCCAAACAAAACACAAAGACTGGCTGAATGGATACAAAAACAAGACCCCTATATACACTGTCTACAAGAGACCCACCTCAAACCTAGGGATACATACAGACTGAAAGTGAAAGGCTGGAAAATAATATTTCACACAAATGGAGACCAAAACAAAGCAGGAGTAGCAATACTCATATCAGATAAAATAGACTTTATAGTAAAGTCTGTGAAAAGAAACAAAGACAGACACTACATAATGATCAAAGGATCAATCCAAAGAGAAGATATAACAATTATAAATATATATGCACCCAATGTAGGAGCATCACAATATGTAAGGCAAATGCTAACAAGTATGAAAGGGGAAATTAACAATAACACAATAATAGTGAGAGACTTTAATACCCCATTCACACCTATGGATAGATCAACTAAACAGAAAATTAACAAGGAAACACAAACTTTAAATGATATAATGGACCAGTTAGACCTAATTGATATCTATAGGACATTTCACCCCAAAACAATGAATTTCACCTTTTTCTCAAATGTACATGGAACCTTCTGCAGGATAGATCACATCCTGGGGCATAAATCTAGCCGTGGTAAACTAAAAAAAAAAAAAAATGAAATCATTTCTATCATCTTTTCTGACCACAATACAATAAGATTAGATGTCAATTACAGGAGAAAAACTATTAAAAATTCCAACATACGGGAGCTAAACAACACACTTCTGAATAACCAGAAAATCACAGAAGAAATCAAAATATGCATAGAAATGAATGAAAATAGAAACACAACAACCCAAAACCTATGGGACACTATAAAAACAGTGCTAAGGCTTTCCTCAAGAAACAAGAAAAATGTCAAATAAATAACCAAACTCTAAACCTAAAGCAACTAGAAAAGGAAGAAATGAAGAACCCCAGGGTTAGTAGAAGGAAAGAAATGTTTAAAATTAGGGCAAAAATAAATGCAAAGGAAACAAAAGAGACCATAGCAAAAATCAACAAAGCGAAAAGCTGGTTCTTTGAGAAGATAAATACAATTGATAAACTATTAGCCAGACTCATCAAGAAATAAAGGGAGAAGAAACAAATCAACAAAATTAAAAATGAAAATGGAGAAATCACAACAGATAGCACAGAAATACAAAGGATCATAAGAGACTACTATCAGTAACTATATGCCAATAAAATGGACAACTTAGAAGAAATGGACAAATTCTTAGAAAAGTATAACTTTCAAAAACTGAACCAGGAAGAAAAAGAAAATCTTAACAGACCCATTATAAGCATGGAAATAGAAACTGTAATCAAAAATCTTCCAGCAAACAAAATCCCAGGACCAGATGACTTCACAGCTGAATTCTACCAAAAATTTAGAGATGAGATAACACCTATCCTACTCAAACTCTTCCAGAAAATTGCAGAGGATGGTAAAATTCCCAACTCATTCTATGAGGCCACCATCACTCTAATAACAAAACCAGCCAAAGATACCACAGACTCCAGATTGGAAAAGTAGAAGTAAAACTCTCACTGTTTGCAGATAACATGATCTTCTACATAAAAATCTCTAAAGACTCCACCAGAAAATTAACAGAACTAATCAATGAATATAGTAAAGTTTCAGGATATAAAATCAACACACAGAAGTCCCTTGCATTCCTATACACTAACAATGAGAAAATAGAAAGAGAAATCAAGGAAACTATTCCATCCACCATTGCAATGAAAAGAATAAAATATTCAGGAATATATCTACCTAAAAAAACAAAAGACCTATATATAGAAAACTATAAAACATTGGTGAAAGAAACCAAAGAGGACACAAATAGATGGAGAAATATACCGTGTTCATGGATTGGAAGAATCAATATAGTGAAAATGAGTATACTGCCCAAAGCAATCAATAGATTCAATGCAATCCCTATCAAGCTACCAATGATCTTTTTCAGATAACTAGAACAAATGATCTCACAATTTGTATGGAAATACAAAAAAACCTCAAATAGCCAAAGCAATCTTGAGAAAGAAGAATGGAACTGGAGGAATCTACCTGCCTGACTTCAGTCTCTACTACAAAGCCACAGTCATCAAGACAGTATGGTACTGGCACAAAGACAGAAATATAGATCAGTGGAACAAAATAGAAAGCCCAGAGATAAATCCATGCACCTATGGACACTTTATCTTCGACAAAGGAGGCAAGAATATACAATGGAGAAAAGAAAATCTCTTTAACAAGTGGTACTGGGAAAATTGGTCAACCACTTGTAAAGAATGAAACTAGAACACTTTCTAACACCATAAACAAAAATAAACTCAAAATGGATCAAACATCTAAATGCAAGACCAGAAACTATAAAACTCCTAGAGGAAAACACTCTCCGATATAAATCACAGCAGGATCCTCTATGACTCACCTCCCAGAGTAATGGAAATAAAAGCAAAAATAAACAAATGGGACCTAATTAAAATTAAAATTAAAAAATAAACTCAAAATGGATCAAAGATCTAATCATAAGACCAGGAACTATAAAACTCCTAGAGGATAACATAGGCAAAACACTCTCCGACATAAACCAAAGTGGAATCCTCTATGACCCACCTCCCAGATTATCAGAAAGAAAAGCATGTATAAACAAATGGGACCTAATTAAAATTAAAAGCTTCTGCACAAAAAAGGAAACTGTAAGCAAGGTGAAAAGGCAGCCTTCAGAATGGGAGAAAATAATAGCCAATGAAGCAACGGACAATTAATCTCAAAAATATACAAGCAACTCCGGCAGCTCCATTCTAGAAAAATAAACAACCCAATCAAAAAGTGGGCCAAAGAACTTAACAGACATTTCTCCAAAGAAGACATAAAAATGGCTAACAAACACATGAAAAGATGTTCAACATCACTCATTATCAGAGAAATGCAAATCAAAACCACAATGAGGTACCACTTTACACCAGTCAGAATGGCTGCCATACAAAAGTCTACAAGCAATAAATGCTGGAGAGGATGTGGAGAAAAGGGAACCCTCTTACACTGTTGGTGGGAATGCAAACTAGTACAGCCACTATGGAAAACAGTGTGGAGGTTCCTTAAAAAATTGCAAATAGACCTGCCATATGACCCAGCAATCCCACTGCTGGGCATATACACCAAGGAAACCAGAATTGAAAGAGCCAC
The DNA here is from genome assembly GCA_007570785.1 of Antilocapra americana. NCBI lineage: Eukaryota > Metazoa > Chordata > Mammalia > Artiodactyla > Antilocapridae > Antilocapra > Antilocapra americana. The sequence continues at coordinate 270,499 of ML662497.1, forward strand.
GTGTACCGCAATGTTCATCGCCGCATTGTTTACAATAGCCAAGACATGGAAGCAACCTAGATGCCCATCAACTGACGAATGGATAAGAAAGCTGTGGTACATATACACAATGGAATATTACTCAGCCATTAAAAAGAATTCATTTGAATCAGTTCTACTCAGGTGGACGGAACTGGAGCCTATTATCCAGAGTGAAGTAAGCCAGAAGGAAAAACAACAATACAGTATACTAACGCATATATATGGAATTTAGAAAGATGGTAATAAGAACCCTGCATGCGAGACAGCAAAAGGAATGCAGATGTATAGAACGGACACATGGACTCTGTGGAAGAGGGCAAGGGTGGGATGATATGGGAGAATGACATTGAAACATGTTAATTATCATATGTGAAATCAATCGCCAGCCCAGGATTGATGCTCGGGGCTGGTGCACCGGGATGTCCCAGGGGGAGGGAGTCAGGAGGGGGGAGGGAGGGGGGTTCTGGAGGGGGAGCATGTGTAGATCCATGGCGGTTTCATGTTACTGTATGGCAAAACCAACACAATAAAGTAAAGAAAATTAAAAAAAATAAATTAAATTAAATTAAAAAAGCTTTTTCACAGTGAAGGAAACTATAAGCAAGGTGAAAAGACAGCCTCAGAATGGAAGAAAATAATACCAAACTAAGCAACAGACAAAGAATTAATCTCAAAAATATACAAGCAATTCCTGCAGCTCAATTCCAGAAAAATAAATGACCCAATCAAAATATGGGCCAAAGAACTAAACAGACATTTCTCCAAAGAAGACATACAGATAGCTAACAAACACATGAAAAGATGCTCAACATCACTCATTATCAGAGAAATGCAAATCAAAACCACAATGAGGTACCATCACATGCCGGTCAGAATGGCTGCTATCCAAAAATCTACAAACAATAAATGCTGGCGAGGGTGTGGAGAAAAGGGAACTCTCTTACACTGCTGGTGGGAATGCAAACTAGTACAGCCACAATGGAGAACAGTGTGGAGATTTCCTTAAAAAACTGGAAATAGAATTTCCATATGACCCAGCAATCCCACTGCTGGGCATACACACCAAGGAAACCAGAATTGAAAGAGACACGTGTACCTCAATGTTCATTGCAACGCTGTTTATAATAGCCAGGACATGGAAGCAATCTTGATGTTCATTGGCAGATGAAAGGATAAGGAAGCTGTGGTACATATACATGATGGAATATTACTCAGCCATTAAAAAGAATACATTTGAATCAGTTCTAATGAGTTGGATGAAACTGGAGCCTATTATACAGAGTGAAGTAAGTCAGAAAGAAAAACACCAATACAGTATACTAACACATATATAGAGAATTTAGAAAGATGATAATGATAACCCTATATGCGAGACAGCAAAAGAGACATATATGTATAGAACAGTCTTTTGGACTCTGTGGGAGAAGGCAAGGGTGGGATGATCTCAGAGAATAGCATTGAAACATGTATATTATCATATGTAAAACAGATCACCAGTCCAGGTTTGATGTATGAGACAGGGTGCTCAGGGCTGATGCACTGGGATGACCCAGAGGGATGAGATGGGGAGGGAGGTGGAAGAGGGGTTCAGGATGGGAAACACATGTAAACACATGGCTGATTTATGTCAATGTATGGCAAAAACCACTACAATATAAAGTAATTAGCCTCTGATAAAATAAATTTTAAAAAAAGAAATTAACATTCCATCTCTCTGGATACTTTTCTCAATAAACATAATAAAAGAACCTGTATAAATTTAAACTTAAAAAAATAAATAAAATGTTATCATATTATCTGAGTAATAATATGCTGCTTTTGTTGTTGTTCAGTCGCTAAGTAATGTCCAACTCTTTGAGATCTCATGGACTGTAGTCTGCCAGGCTCTTCTGTCCATGGGATTTCCCAGGCAAGAATACTGGAGTGGGTTGCCATTTCCTTCTCCAGGGGATCTTCCGGGTCCAAGGATAGAACCTGTATCTCCTGCATTGGCAGACGGATTCTTTACCTCTGAGCCATCAAGTGTAGAGATGCTTAATAAACATATTTCTTGGAAGAAAACTCAACAGAAGTTAACACTGAGTACTTTCTAATAAGTTAACTTGATGAGGTTTAGAGATTACTTAAAGTGTAAAGTTGTACATAAAATATCCATGAACCACATTCATTTTCATTGCATAAAAACTGTAAGCTCCTCATATAACCTCTATTTTCAGAGAGGAGATGGTGAAAACCCAAGACACCACACAATGCTATCACCACCCATTATGTGTTAGAAACTGCAGCTGTCTCTCTGCTTTGAGAGCAGATAACAGCATCATATTTGTTAATAAAAATAGAGATAAAGTTACTGTAATAAACATTTCTACAATTACAAACTAGAGAACATCAGGACAAATAAATACCTGTTACCAGGGGAACATTTTCTCCAATAAAGGTATGCAGTAGCTCTCACAATAGAGTTATACAATAAATGATTCATCCAGAAATTAATATTAATCAGTTCATATCTTTAATTGCTCTAAAAACCTTTTAAACACTGTAGCATATTTAAACATATTCAGGGTTATTTGTTGTTCAAGATTAATTCCTTAGTCAAACGTATTTTAAAATGAATAAGTAACACAAAAAGATACCATACTATCATCTCCTACTCAAGGCTAATATTGCAATTATTTTCTTTAGATAAGTAACTTCTTACCTGCAATGTTTACCTTAGAAAATTTTTGACAATTTAAAAGGTTAATAAAAACTACTTACAAAGTCATAGAAAGTACCTTCTATTGTGACATTAGGTAGATAGATTTTTATTTTTCTCTGGAATTGCTTTTCAGTTTTCATAGCACTGCAATGCTTTACCTACTTAATTTTATAATGTGAGTCATCAATAATGAAATATATTTGCTACATTCAGTGAAATGAAATGTGGTATTAAATTTTAAATTTAATGGATTTTCTTTACATTTAGCATTTCTTCCCAAGTATATGACAATTCTCAGATTAATAACAATGTTAACCTGAATTATTACATTTTTCCACAAGAGGGCTCTTGAAAAGCAAAAACACTGCCCATGATTAGTGATCTGCCTACATCTGTTGGTAAGAATCAGAGAAACAAGATTTTTTAATATTTCCCTAAAAATTAACAAAATTTAAAAAATCATTTTGAATTAAATAAATATTTCCACTAACTAGAACTATCTAACAGTAATAAAAGTTAAAATTTATCAAGTACTTCCTATGTGGTGGACAATATATAAAGTGCTGAAGATGTAGTAATTATTATTATTAATTGTACTTTAGAGGGTTACTGTAAGCATGGAACTCAGAAGCCAGCTCTGAATCTCAGCTCTGCTATTTTTGTTATTTCTGTGACTTTGAGCAAGATATTTGTCACTTAACTTCATTCTCTGTTCCTTTTCTATAAAATGAGGTTGTTTATAACCATTAAGGAAGTTAAGACATGTAAAGCATTTAGAAGAACACCTGGCACATAGTAAGTACTTTGGAAATTCTTGCTGCTACTGTTATGATGGAGGACAAAACTTAGGCCCACAGATTAAACAAGTCACACAGCTAGTGGCTCAACCAGTGGATGAGAGCATACACTAACTAATATGCCTTTATAATAAAAGACAATTGGCAGTTCCAACCCACATCCAGGTGCCTCACTGCCAGCAGCATGTATGCTCCTGACTTACCCTGTTCCTCTCACTGTTACCTCCCATTGCATTTACCATGTGCTATTACCCCACTTCATAATCACTGGGTAATGTACTGAACTCTGTCATAAGATTATTGGGGTCCTAGGACAGTATCATATTTACTTTTGCTTCCCTAGGATATAGTAGGTACTTACCTTGGTTAGCAGGGATTAACAAAAATGATTTAAAAATAAGAGCATGCTAATCTCTATAACTGTTCTGTGAAACACTTTTTTAAAAATCCCATTTTACAGATGAATAAACAAATTCTTAGAGGCTACATTGACATCTCATAGCTTGGAAATAGCCAAGCTATTTGAAACCAGACCTATGTTCTTTTGGCTATAGAACACACACATGCTTATCATTGCTTGTATGCTTACTGACTGAAGGGAGTAAGTTCAGTTCAGCTGAGTCACTCAGTTGTGTCTGACTATTTGCGACCCCATGAACCGCAGCACGCCAGGCCTAACTGCCCATCACCAACTGCCTGAGTCCACCCAAACCCATGTCCATCGAGTCGGTGATGCCATCCAGCCATCTCATCCTCTATCGTTCCCTTCTCCTCCTGCCCTCAGTCTTTCCCAGCATCAGGGTCTTTTCTAATGAGTCAGCTCTTCGCATCAGGTGGCCACAGTACTGCAGTATCAGCTTCAGCATCAGTCTCTCCAATGAACACCCAGGACTGATCTCCTTCAGGATGGACTGGTTGGATCTCCTTGCAGTCCAAGGGACTCTCAAGAGTCTTCTCCAACACCACAGTTCAAAAGCATCAATTTTTCGGCGCTCAGCTTTCTTTATAGTCCAACTCTCACATCCATACATGACTACTGGAAAAACCAGAGCCTTGACTAGATGGACCTTTGTTGGCAAAGTAATGACTCTGCTTTTTAATATGCTGCCTAGGTTTGTCATAACTTTCCTTCCAAAGAGTAAGCGTCTTTTAATTTCATTGCTGCAATCACCATCTACAGTGATTTTGGAGCCCAGAAAATAAAGTCTGACACTGTTTCCACTGTTTCCCCATCTATCTGCCATGAAGTGATAGGACCAGATGCTATGATCTTAGTTTTCTGAATGTTGAGCTTTAAGCCAACTTTTTCACTCTTCTCTTTCACTTTCATCAAGAGGCTCTTCTGCCATAAGGGTGGTGTCATCTGCATATCTGAGGTTATTGATATTTCTCCTGCCAAACTTGATTCCAGCTTGTGCTTCCTCCAGCCCAGCATTTCTCATGATGTACTCTGCATATAATTTAAATAAGCAGGGTGACGCTATACAGACTTGACATACTCCTTTTCCTATTTGGAACCAATCTGTTCCATGTCCAGTTCTAACTGTTGCTTCATGACCTGCATACAAGTTTCTCAAGAGGCAAGCCAGGTGATCTGGTATTCCCATCTCTTTCAGAATTTCCCAGTTTATTGTGATCCACATGATCAAAGGCTTTGGCATAGTCAATAAACCAGAAATAGATGTTTTTATGGACCTCTCTTGCTTTTTTTGATGATACACTGGATGTTGGCAATTTGCTCTCTGGTTCCTCTGCTTTTTCTAAAACCTGCTTGAACATCTGAAAGTCCACTGTTCACGTATTGCTGAAGCCTGGCTTGGAGAATTTTAAGCATTACTTAACTAGTGTGTGAGATGAGTGCAATTGTGCAGTAGTCTGAGCATTCTTTGGCATTGCCTTTCTTTGGGATTGGAATGAAAACTGACCTTTTCCAGTCCTCTGGCCACTGCTGAGTTTTCCATATTTCCCGACATATTGAGTGCAGCACTTTCACAGCGTCATCTTTCAGGATTAGAAATAGCTCAACTGTAATTCCATCACCTCCACTAGCTTTTTTCATAGTGATGCTTCCTAAGTCCCACTTGACTTCACATTCCAGGAGGCCTCATTCTAGGTGAGTGATCATACCATTGTGATTATCTGAGTGGTGAAGATCCTTCTTGTACAGTTTTTCTGTGTATTCTTGTCACCTCTTCTTAATATCTTCTGCTTCTGTTAGGTCCCTACCATTTCTGTCCTTTATTGAGCTCATCTTTGCATGAAATGTTCCCTTGATATCTCTAATTTTCTTGAAGAGATCGCTAGTCTTTCCCATTCTATTATTTTCCTCTATTTCTTTGCATTGATCGCTGAGGAAAGCTTTCTTATCTCTCCTTGCTATTCTTTGGAACTCTGCATTCAAATGGGTATATCTTTCCTTTTCTCCTTTGCTTTTCCCTTCCCATCTTTTCACAGCCTCCTCAGACAGCCATTTTGCTTTTTTGCATTTCTTTTTCTTGGAGATGGTCTTGATTTCTGTCTCTTGTACAATGAACAGTTCTATGAAAACTTACAAGACCTTCTAGAACTAACACCCAAAAATGATATTTTTTTCATTATAGGGGACTAGAATACAAAAATAGGAAGTCAAGAATCACCTGGAGTAACAGGAAAATTTGGCCTTGGAGTACAGAATGAAGCAAGGCAAAGGCTAATAGAGTTCTGCCAAGAGAATGCACTGGTCATGAAAAACACCCTCTTCCAACAACACAAGAGAAGACTCTATACATGGACATCACCAGATGGTCAACACTGAAATCAGATTGATTATATTCTTTGCAGCCAAAGATGGAGAAGATATATACAGTCAACAAAAACAAGACCAGGAGCCGACTGTGACTCAGATCATGAACTCCTTATTGCCAAATTCAGACTGAAATTGAAGAAAGTGGAGAAAACCACTAGACCATTCAGGTATGACCTAAATCAAATCCCTTATGAAGGGAGTAAAGGTTAAAAATTTTGGCTAAAAAATCCAACAAGGCTAAAAATTCTATAACTGACAACAACTCAATTATTTTTATGGACCATTTAAAAATGTGATCTGAGTATGAATCTGGATGGTGTTATGCTAAATGAGATAAGTCAGATAGAAAAAGGCAAATACTGTATGGTATCACTTAGACATGGAATCTAAAGAAGCCAAATCTATAAAAACAGAATAGAATGGTGCTTACCAGGGGAAGAAGGGGCAGGAATCAGAGAGATAAATGTACAAGTGGGCAACTAGTCAATAAATAAGTCCTGGAAATCTGATGTATAGCATACTCATGATAACAGCAAGTTTTACAAATTCCAAAGTTGCTAAGAGACTACATAGTATCCCCATCACGAAAAAGAAACGACGGTTCTGTGATAGAGTTGTTAGCTAATACCAGGGTGGTAATCATATGGCAATATATGAATATATCAGATCTATATGTTGCGAGCCTTAACCTTATACAATAGTAGCAGTAGCGTTAGTCACTCAGTCGTGTCTGACTCTTTGCCAACCCACGGACTGTAGCCCACCAGGCTTGTCTGTCCAAGGGATTCTCCAGGCAAGAATACTGGAGTGGGTAGCCTTTCCCCTCTGCAGAGGATCTTCCCAACCCAGGGAACAAACCCTGGTATCCTGTACTGCAGGCAGATTCGTTACTGTTTTAGCTACAGGGAAGACTGAATCTTATACAGTTATATCTTATATAATTATAAGATATCTTTAATTATATCAATAGTATCAATTATATCTCAATAAGAATAAAGAAATGTAAGCATGTAATTATGAGCAAATATTAATTTAATTATAATTAATTAATGATTAAGCTTTTTTTTTCAGCACTAGAAACACTACAGTGAACCAAAGCAGGTGTGGTTACCGCTTTCAAAGGCCTTTCATACAGGGGACGTGAACTAAATTGTTGCCCAACTAATGTAAAATCACAAATGTGAAAAGTACAAAGAGTGTTGGGTGTTGAGAGGGTTTCATAAAGAGAATTAGCAGATCAGGGGCTAGAGGAAGTTCCTTCTAAGGCAGATGTGTGAATTGATAGCTGAATGATAGATAGGTGTCAACCCGGGGAAAAGAGGAGGGAAGAATTTTACTCCAGGCAAAGCAAACAAGTGTGCAAAGGTCTTGTAGCAAGACACAGCATGTGCCGAGGGAGAGCTAACAAAAAAGTCAATGGAATAAGGAAATGAAGGAGTACGGTTCAAGGAGAGGCTGAGGGTAGAAAGCACTTAGTTTAGCAAACATTTACTGGGAACATGCTGTATCCTTACTATTACCATGTTGTTGATGTTGTTTAGTCAGGAAGTCCTGTCTGATTCTTCGTGGCCCCATGAACTGTAGTCTGCCAGGTTTCTCTATCCATGGAATTCTTCAGGCAAGAATACAGGAGTGGGTTGCCATTTCCTTCTCCAGAGGATCTTCCCAACCCAGGGGTGGAATCCAGTGTCTCCTGCGTTAGCAGGCATTTTCTTTACAGCTGAACTACCAGGACAAAGTAGACCTTAAAATAAAGAATATTACAAGAGATAAGGATGGACACTACATAATGATCAAGGGATCAATCCAAGAGGAAGACTTAATAATTGTAAATATCGTGTTTAGCTGGTAAAGAATCCACCTGCAATGCAGGGGACATGGATTCAATCCCTGGGTTGGGAAGATCCCCTGGAGAAGGGAAAGGGTAGCCACTCCAGTACTCTGCCCTGGAGAATCCAGGGGGATTCTCTACAGTCCATGGGGTAGCAAAGAGTCGGACATCACTGAACGACATTCATTTTCATTTTCACTTTAATGCACCCAATATAGGAGCACCTCAATCATAAGAAAAACACCAACAGACATAAAAGGAGAAATTGACAGTAACACAATAGTAGTAGGAGACTTTAACACTCCACTTACACCAAACCATGAAAACAGAAAATTAATAAGGAAACACAAGTCTTAAATGATACATTGGACATGTATTATTGATGGATCTCATTGATAATCTCAGGACATTCCATCGAAATGCAGAAGAATACACCTTCTTATCAAGTGCGCATGGAACATTCTCCAGGATAGACCACACCTGGGTCACAAATCAAACCTCAATAAATTTAAGGAAATTGAAATGGTATCAAGCATCTTTTCTGAGCTACCAGGGGAGCCCAGGGTACAGAGAAATCAAAGTGTTAAAGCATTTTTCTCTGAAGGAACTACTGAATCTGGCAAAACATGGACACATAGGCAAGCACGAAACGCTAAATATGATGTTGTCAGTACTGTGGGAGTGCAGTCTTGTGCGTGCCTGCTCAGTAAAGGAGGAACGAATTCTAGAGGCTCCGAATTGAGTGATTAACATTTGAGTTGAAACTTAAGGAATTCTAGACGAGAGTATAAAAAGATGCATTAAGTATAAATAGTGATCATAAATCTATTAATTCCTTTGAAGAATCTTCTCTTTTCTTTCTGCTTCCTAATATGGAAAACATAAAATGTGTATCTCATCATTAGGCATTTCTCAACCTCTGCCACTAGGTGGCAAACGTTTCCAAACTATGGCAGGCGCCTGTATTGAACATCAGAGCCTGTTGGGACTTTTGGTGGTTAACTCTGCAGCAATCCCAAATCGAATAATCTAAAACATTCTTGCTATTGTCATATTGAGCACCTTTACTGTTCTTTATGAAATAGAAGATAGCAACAGGAACAAAACTGCATTAAAAAGTAAACACAGGTTTTATTGGCAGAGATTAAAATTCTGCTGTTTTAACAATAGAACCTTCCACTTCAGGCTCAGAACAAGGCCAGAGATGTGGAGCAGCCCCATTACAGATTTCCATCTCCATGGCAACCTTTTCAGCTCCATGCGCAATTAAAGCTACAGTATCGTTTTGTCAGGAAGAAAAAAAAATGTACTACTGGCTGGTATTCATGTTTTTAGAAGAAACTGGAGAAATTAAATTGATTCTAATTAGCGAGGCTGAATTATAGGGAGGAAGGAATAGATTTGAAAATGCTTCACATAAGCAGCCCTATATTTCTCTTCCATCAGCAAATGAAAATATGTATTTTGTGCAATTTGATGTACTGCCATTATCACTATCCTCTTTCGCTTTCTTTGACAACAGCTCTTTTGTGCCAGGCTTTCTCAAAAATCCAGCTTAATTCCCCTTTAGGCTATATTTATGGGTGAATAAATCTGTTCAATCCATTAGCAATTAAATATAGACCAGATGGTCTGGAAAGTGCTGGGACTCCCTCAGAATCCTGGAATAACCTCAACTCTAGGCCTTGTGCTCTTTTCCTCTTCTGAAGATATTTCTGGGTTTTTGTTGTTAGTGAGAAAACTATAGAGTTCATATTCCCTTTGTCCTAAAGGGACCTGTTAAGAATTTCTGAAGGATTCCCAAGAAAAGACTTATAGGATTAAAAAGTAAAATAAAGTTTAGTTGAACAAGAATTTAGTATATGAAGAACAAATGATTGCTAAAGGATTTTGTGGCTTAATGACTTTTCAACAGCATATAAAATGACATTTGAAATAGAGCAAAAACCAGATCACTCACTCCTGTAAAAATTAATAAAGAAAGAATAAGATACTAATGGGTCCTAGGCTTTCATATTTTTTCATGAAAGCAATAACATGACAGATTTTGTTGAATTGAAGACATTTCTGAGATTCCTGAGATGAGTTATAAAAGAGTGTTTTCCATGAAAAACATAAACATATTTATGTATTTTTTTCCTTCCTTTAGAAATGCACAGATATAGTCATTCCTGAAATCAGAAAGATGGGAAAGAAGATTTCTCATGGACCCTTTTTGTCCTGGCATCCCATATTTTTACAAATATGAAATACAGGTGCTATGGCATTGTTGCTTCATTCTCTTCAACCATAGTTAACATCTTATACAACTGGCTGGGAGCAATAGAGTAGCAGACTGTGATCCAGGTCACTTGTGGGTAGATGCTGTCATTGATTTTTAAAGGTACTATTATTAACCCCTTTTTTCATAGACAAATTGAGACAAAGAGTAATTATATGTCTTTCCCAGGACGAAGTCCACTGAAGATTAAATATATTTCTGTGTGTCCAGTATGCTTTGGTTAACTACACTCACTTCAGCGTTATCTAGAAGTGAACAGAGGTTGCCCCTATCCCTGGCCCAACAGCAGACATGGAGAAAGACGAATCCCAGAATGGACTTGGGACATAAACTTTGCCAATGGAAATTGTTTATAGCCCAAAAAAGTAAACATTTCTTTTTATTGTGGGGCTAATGTAAATCTGGAAATACTGGTGGTCTTTTTTCCATCTTATAGGGAGAACTTGTCTTAAAAGGAAGCCAACACAATTAAAGCAAGGAGAATATACCCTTCTACACATGAATAATTTTTAATACATTGATTTTAACATATGGAGACATAGATGCCTAGTTAGATTTTAACTATGAGGTGAAGAAAGAAAAGGAAAATATGTTGAATGATGCTATCTAATGAGCTCTTATAACTAGAGCCTGACAAACTCGCCTGGATCCTTATAACTTGTAAGCATGAGGAGGTTTTTTTAAAGTTTTACTTTTTAAATTATCATGTAGTCAAATTGATTTCTTTTTCATGTACAGTTCTATGAATTTTGGCATTGCACAGATTCAAGTAACAACTGCTATTATTAGGATATGGAAAGAGTTCCTTCTATTACTTCAAACAACGTCATCATGCCATTACTTTTTAGCGACTTCTCTGTACTCATAACCCTCTTAACCCTTGGTAACCATGAATTTTGCATGTCTATAGATTTATCTTTATGACCTATGCTATGTGTTTTCATGTTTAGTTGTCTCCCATTCTTTGTGACCCCAAGGACTGTGGCCCATCCTCTGTCTGTGGGATTATCCAGCAATAATACTGGAGTGGGTTGCCATTTCCTCCTCCAGGGGATCTTCTCAACCTAGGGATCGAATGTCCTATTTTCTGCATGTCCTGCATTGGCAGGCATATTCTTTACCACCGAGCCATCTGGGAAGCCCATCATCTTTTTGAGAATGTCCTATAAATGGAATCACATGGTACACAACCTACTGAAACAGTCTCGCTTTCCTCAACACAATGCATTTGAGATTCATCCAAACTGTGGTGTGTATCAATAGCTTGTTCCTTTCTATTGTTGAATGGTATTTCATTGCACAGATGTATCACAGTTATCCATTTACTCACTGAAAAACTTTGGAGTGTTTCTAGTTTTGGAGGGACCGCTACATAAGCATTTATGTACAGGTGATTTTTATGAACATAGCTTTCATCCCTTCAATGCACATGAAATTTGCTGAGTCATGGTACATATGTTTAACCTTATTAAAAACCACCCAAGTGTTTTACACATTTTCATCACCAAGTTATGACCAGCATATTAAGAAACAGAGACATTACTTTGCCAACAAAGGTCCATCTAGTCAAAGCTATGGTTTTTCCAGTAGTCATGTATGGATGTGAGAGTTGGACTATAAAGAAAGCTGAGCCCCGAAGAATTGATGCTTCTGAACTGCAGTGTTGGAGAAGACTCTTGAGAGTCCCTTGGACTGCAAGGAGATCCAACCAGCCCATTCTAAAGGAGATTAGTCCTGAGTGTTCATTGGAAGGACTGATGTTGAAGCTGAAACTCCAGTACTTTGGCTACCTGGTGAGAAGAGCTGACTCATTTGAAAAGACCCCGATGCTGGGAAAGATTGAAGTCAGAAGGAGAAGGGGACAACAGAGGATGAGATGGCTGGATGGCATCACTGACTCAATAGACATGAGTTTGGGTAAACTCCAGGAGTTGGTAATGGACAGGGAGGCCTGGTGTGCTGCTGCCCATGGGGTCACAAAGAGTTGGACTGAGCGACTGAACTGAACTGATCACCAATAGCAAGGTATGAGAGTTCTAGTTGCTCTGCCTCCTCCTCAGCTCTTAGTATTGTCAATGCACTTTTGTTACAGAGAAGAACAAAATCTGACTACTTCTTAGATCTGTCTCTTTTACTTTAATCTTTGCTTCCTATTATTTTTGTTTACTTAAAGCATATATAACAGCTTGCCTCAGGGAACCCTGCCCTTCTGGCTGAATGTTAAACCAAAACGTTTTTGTTCAGGACCCTGTTTCTGGATGGTTACAGAAAGGAAGAAGTTGATACATCCTCTCCCAAAGGCTTGCCATTCTAGGAGACAATTGAAAGATTCATGGTCTTTTTGTTTCCTCACCTCTTCTCCAACTCTTTTCTATACAATAATCTGGCATCCAGACTCCAATAACATGGCTATTTTGAGACATAATTCTGCCATCTTCTGAGTCAGCTGGGTTTCCAAATAAAGTCGTAGTTGTATCTCATTATGGTTTGATGTCGCATTTCACTATGCCTAATGATGCTGAACATTTTTTAAATGTATTGATTTGCCATTCTTGTTACCTCTTTGGAGAATGTCCAGACTTTTGACTATTTTGAAAATTAGTTTTAATTTCTTAATGTCGAATGTTAAGGTTTCTTCATATACTCAGGATATATGACTTACATTTTTTTCTCAGTTTTTAGCTTGTCTTTTCATTCTCTCAAGATTTTCTTTTACAGAACAAAAGTTTTTAATTTTGATGACATTCCATTTATAATTTTTTTTTCTTTTATGAATTGTGATTTTCGTGTCATGCCTGAAAACTTTTGCCTCATCCCAGGTCCCAAAGCTTTTATCTTATGCTCTCTTCTAAGCCCCTTGTAAGTGTGTGCATGTTAGGTCAAGTCAGATTGTGTCTCCGTGCGCTGTAGCCCATCGGACTCCTCTGTCCATAGGATTTTCCAGGGAAGAATACTAGAGTGGGTTGCTGTTTCCTTCTCCAGTGGATCTTCCTAACCCAGGGATCAAACCTGTGTCTCCTGCAGTGGCAGACAGATTCTTTACCACTGAGCCACCCGGGAATCCCTTAAACCCCTTAGATGATTCTAATACAAAGTTAAGGTTGAAAAGAGCTACCAGTCTATCTGAGCTTCACTGGTGGCACAGTTTTAAAGAGTCTGCCTATCAGTAAAGGAAACACAAAAAAAAACTAGTTTCCCTTCATGGGTTGGGAAGATCCTCTGGGGTAGAAAATAGCAACCTTCTCTAGTATTCTTGCTCTGAAAATTCCATGGACAGAGGAGCCTGGAGGGCTACAGCAGAGTCTGTAGGGTCACACAGAATCAGACACAACTGAGCACGCACACACCACTCTATCCAGGAAGCAAGTATTCTATACAAGTTGATGAAAAGATCTGGCTTGAGACTAATCTGCATCCATTGTGGGATTTGGGCAGAAACAAGTGTATTTGGTCAATTTGCCAAATAGAATTTTGGAGATTAAACTATACAAAAGACTGAGAAACTTCCCATAGAAACTCATGCTAAAAGACAAAAATAAACAAACAAAAACCCCAAAAAACCAAACCAGGCACACGTACCTAATAACTGAACTTTAAATTTGGGTGGGGAAATGTTTCTTAGAACAAATGGTGCTCTTAGTTGTCTCTGAGTTTCTGTTTGAATTAATTATAGGTAACAGCAATTCAAATATAAAAGAAACATTTCACTCTAATGATATATTATCCCCCTGTATTTGCCCAGTGCATCATCAGCAGCAACCAATGAAACTGGTGATATTGCTTAGCTAAGATGGTGACACAGTGGTTCCCAGGAAAGCCAGCAGCAGTGGTGCCTCACTGAAGTGGCAGAGATTGGAGAAGCCAGTGCAGAAGTGGGAATGGAAATGCTGCCTATTTGGAAAGGTGATACCGAATGGAAAGAAGCAACACTTTGAATAATTTTAATATTTGTATTTAAAATTTTAATTATCATGACATAATAGCATATATTAAATAGTATATATTCTTAAAATGAAAAGCTTGCATTTATATATATGCACATATATAAATGTAACCATGACTTAGAACAAGATACGAATCAAGGCTCTTTTTTTGCCTCTGTCTGATCTATTCCCAGTTTCCAGAAGTAAATAATATTCTGACTGCTGTCATCATTGATTATTTTGACTGCTCTTAAAGTTCACATAGTAAATAGAATTATACAACATAGCTGACCTTTTTCATTCCACATAATGTCCATGAGATTGACCCATATGGTTTCATGTACCATTATTTCATTCATTTTTACTGTTCGGTGTTGCTAGGTATAATTCCATTATATGAACACATCACAGTTTATTTATTAATATCCATCCTTCTATTGATGGGCACTTGAGTGGTTTCCAATTTTTAGCTGTCATGAATAAAGTTGCTTCAAATATTGTTGTGTGTGTGTGTATGCATAAATGTATCTACTTATTTCACTTAAGGAAGTATCCAGGAATTAAGCTGTTTTGTTACGATGCTTAGTCTTATATTGTCCAACTTTTTGTGACCCCAAGATTGTAGCCTGCTAGACTCCTCTGTCCATGAAATATTCCAGGGAAGGATGTTGGAGCAGGTTGCCATTTCCTACTCTAGGGGATCTTCCTGACCCAAGGATAGGACCCACATCTCTGAGTCTCCTGCATTGGCAGGTGGGTTCTTTACCACTGTGCCATCTGGGAAGCCCAGACTCTTTGGTTATAGAAGATGTTTATGTTTACATTTAGAGAAAACTTTATACTCCCATAGCAAAAGATGAACATTCCAGTTGTTTTTTATTCTTACCAGCAGTTGGTATGGTCAGTCTTTTTAACTTTAGCTGTTTGAAAAGGGTAAGATTATCACATCTTAATTATTTTAATTTGCATTTCTATGGTGAGTGATGTTGTTGATCACCTTTTCCTAAGCTTTTTAATCTTTAGCTACCCCTTTTTTTTTTTTTTGCCAAATGCATGGTTTGTCTTTTGCTTGTTGCTTTCAGGGATTCTTTATATGTTCTGAACATTTGTCAGACGTATGTGTTGTTAATGTAGTCTTTCCATTCTGTAGCATAACGTTTCCCTTTAATGGCAATTTTTGATGAATTAAAATTTTACCTTTTATAGTTAGATACATAATATATCTCAAATGAATTTTTGAATTAGAGTTCAGAGTTCATTTCTAAACAATTTAAATATCCAGTTGGTCCAGCTGTATTTATTGATAAGAACATCATTGAAAGTATTAATGCTTTACTTTTCTATCAGGTGACCAGAAATATATGTCTTTCTATCCTCTAACATATTCCATCAATCTCTTTGTCTATCCTTGCCCCATACCTGACTGTCTTATTAGCTGCATTTTAATTATTGATAGTCCTCCAACTTTATTTTACTCCTTCAAGATTATATTTGTCCTTTTATAACCATTGCTGCTTTGTGTAGACTGCAAAATCAAACTTGTCAATTTACTCCAAAAAAAGTCTGCTAGAATTTTTATTGTGATTTTATCAGCCATTGTATCAGTCATGAACATGATATATCTATTTATTTGAACCTTTTATATTTTCTCTAAGCAATATTTTGTAATTTTCAGTGTAAGATCTAGCTACTAGCCTGCTATAGATGGAGAGTACACAAATGAACTAAGCAAAGAAGGACCTTATGGCAGGGAGACCAGAGTTCAGTGAGTTATCAACGAACTGCAAGAAAACTGTCACTTGGGAATTTACCTTCCTTCTTCTCAAGCTCCATTTACAGTAACAAGTATACTTTTTTTACACAAAGATAATATTATAGTAGGTAGCATAACAATTCCCTTAGAGTCACTAACTATAGATGTGAACCCCATATACAAAGTACCTTCACAGCAACACCTAGATTCGTGTTTGATTAATTCACTGTCTACTACATCTCGGTCAAGTTGATTAAAAAGTTGTCATGCCAAGAAATGATAAGAGCCATCAGAAGCTGTGGGAAACAAAGAATGGACTTTCCCCCTTGGTCCTCTGGACGTAATGCTTTGCTCACACCTTAATTTCATACTTCTAGCCTCCTAAACTGTGAGAAAATGAGTTTCTGTTGTTTTAAGCCACCGAGTTTGCAGTAATTTGCTTGAGTGGCCAGAGAAGCTGATACAGGTGGCTTGGAGCTATAGATTTAGGAGTCATGGGCACAAATAGAAGGGGGAAGATGAATGAGTTGAAAGATGTCATGTAAGAAACGCAAGAGAAAACATGTTTCAAGATTATGGAATGCAAAAGAAAGAGCAAGCAAGATAAAGATTAAAAGATTGTATTAAATTTAGCAACAAACAGCAATGAGAATCTTTTTGAAAACAGTTCCATTTTAAAAACAAAAAGCGCACTTTAACATGCAGAATGGCTACAGGTTAAATGAGGACTTACAAATGGTAAGTTTAGATTCCTGTTTTCTTTCTTTTTTTCAAAATGCTTGCGTTTGAAGAGGAAAGAAGTAATACTACTGTCATTAAAGAGGTAAGCAGGGTGACTGCTCCATTGTTTAAGACAGAAAAGGCTACCAAGTGTTTAAATCCTCTTCAACCACTGAAATAGCAGAGAAAAAAAAGTTAGTATAAATAGAAGAGGAAGAAATTGATAAAACCTAATCCCTGAGTAAACAGGCAGGTTTATAACACAAGACTTTAGGCAAGAAAGGTAGTACCTTTTCCACTGTAAACATCAGGGAAGAATGAGTTCAGATAAATTGAAGATGGGATTTATAGAAGCTGCGGAAGATTTTGTGTGATGGTCCCTATTTTCTATTTTCTCTGCAAGTTGAAGGTGAAGTTATTTACTAAAAGCGAAGGGCAAATCCTAGAATTAGAAAGCTCTGAAATAAAAAAAAAAGAAAATTTTTTTGAAATAGCCAATCTGGATACTGGAAGAGAAAGCCAGTTAGAAAAAGAACAATTGGATATTTCTTCAGAATGCTGATATACATTTTTGTTTGATAATTATCAGTTTATAGTGGCACCAATCTGCACGTAGTAGAGGTTTCTGCTACAATGTTCAGATTACAGGGGGGAAAGAGGCATTTTGGATTGATCTAGTGTTTGTATTTTCTCAGCTGGGGTTGATGGAGAGACAAATTGATGATGAGAAGCAATAGCAAGAGAAGAGTTGAAATAATAGACATATTTCTTGGCTCCATAGACTTTTTTTATGTATTTGTTTTTTCTCCCTGTACCCCAGCACCTAATCAGAACAAATGAGATGCCATGGTGTCCAAGGAAGAAAAGCAGTCATGAAATGAAAGCTTCCAAAAGGAAGCAAAGGGAAAGAAGAAAAGGGATGGGTTGCAGAGGACTTGGAAGTAGGGGCCATGGAAGACTGACAAGTCCGATTGCCTTGGATTGCGATTGTGGCTGTGCCATTTGCTTCATTAAATTTAAACATCTTGAAAAATGATTATGCATGAATGGGTTTCCAAAGATATTTCTAAAGAGATGGAGGGAAAAGGGTAGAGGGAAGTAAGGACAAAGAAATCTTAACAAAAGTGAAGACATTCCATTCTTAACAACAGTTTTTTGTGGTTCTCCCCTAGGGTTGCCATATAAAACATATAATGCCTAGGTATATTTGAATTTCAGATAAGTAATGAGAAAAGTTTTACATAAATATGTCCCAAATATCTCATGGTATATAATTACACTAAAAAAGTATTTGTTCTTTATCTGAAATTCAAATTTAACTGGGTGTCGTACAGCTTTATTTCCTCTATCTGGCAGCCCTATTGCTCCTCTGCCAATAAAAATGGTTTATAGTCAGTTTTGCCAAGGAGTAGAATCACACAACAACATCACCACTGGGAGAGATTAAAATACTAGATTAAAAAAAAAAATGTTGCCTTTATAATATCTATACCAGAAAGTTTCTTGAAGAAGTGTTCAAAATTTAAATCACAAGTGTGTGTGTTATTCTGAATTCTACTTTATTTTCTTTCTAGTATATCCTAGAAATATGTCTGATGCTCATTATAGTGTACCTGGAGTGAAGCTCTTTTCACATTATGACTGCTTCCCTTCATCTTGAAGATATCTAAGTGAAACCTATCTATCTCTAAGTCATGAATGAGTAAGTACAGTTGACAGACTGCATGGTATGCCATGAAAACCCACCTTAAGAAAGAAGATTAGATGTCTGGAACTAAAAACAAACAAACAAAAATGCCTGATGAGATCTTTTAAATTGAAAACACTAAAGATGACATAATAGAAGTGAATGCATAAAGAGTAATGACTCCTTGTCAGACATTGTCCTAAGTGCTTCATGTGTATTAACTCTCATTGCAATCTTATGGGTCAGATATTATTAATCTCTACATTTTGCAGATAATGAAACTAAGAGGTCGAGTTCAAGATCACTCAGTTAGGAAGGAGTGGAACAAGGATTTGAATGTAGATAGCTAAGCGACAGAGCATGTGCTCTTATCCAGTGAATTACATCTTTTTAATATACTCAGAAAAGCTTTTGGATTAAAAGATATTTAGGTAAATACTCTGCTGTTACAAAAAAAAACGGTCTTCATATTGTCAGCAGCTGGCATGGTGCTTAGTACACATAGGTGAACAGTAAATGTTGGTTAGTTGATTGTCTAAAATACTCTCTATCCTCAATGTAGTTAAAGAACTGTTCATTCTTCTACTGCAGTACTTAAAACACTGTCTTGAATTTATTTATTATTTAGATATTTTCGTGTAGTAATTTATGATCTTTTTTGGATTAGAAATCTTGGTATTTATTTCCTTATTCTTAGCTCTTAGAGCTTTTTCTATGCATAGAATTAGCTTGGTTAATGTTAAATGAAAGTGTAAATAAATGAATTAAAAAAGAAAATGAATTTTAAAAATTTAAACTGGGATTCAGACTTTTTCTTTTGTTTTGAAGGCATCAATCTTCTATGAAATTTTCTGAATATGCTATGAAATTAAGGTAGAAAAGGAGGCGGATCTCTAGTGCTTAATGCGAGAGAGCCAAAAGCATTGCAAGGACACATTTAATAGTTATGCAGAAAAACTACCTCAAGTGCCTTTTAGTAGGTTTAAATGTTAATCTCATCTGACTAGCTGTGTCTTAAAAATTGATGGGGGCAAGGGAAGATCTCGTAAAAGTGATAGTGTTAGTTGCTCAGTCATGTCTGACTCTTTGTGACCCCATGGACTGTAGCCTTCCGGGCTCCTCTGTCAATGGAATTCTCCAGGCAAGAATACTGGAGTGGATTGCCATTACCTACTCCAGGGGATCTTCCTGACCCAGGAACCGAACCCAGGTCTCCTCCATTGCAGGCAGATACTTTACCATCTGTAACAGATATCTTCAGTTAAATTTGTAGTATTTCATCTTTAAGTACTAACATAAAGAAATTGTCAATGGAGCTTGTCAATTGCAAGAATGCAAATTGCAGATATATACTGTATATGATAATGTATATTGATACCTTTTAAATGTATGTGTACACATATATATGTATTTCTTTCAGGACTGAAATGGAAGAATGCTATCACATTGATAATCATTATTACCTCTGGGAAAGGGACTTGATTGGAGGTGGTAAAAATGAAGCATTAATTTTAGCTATGGTAATTTTCATTAAAACAAGGATATATTTAGGCCTCATTTATGTAATTAAAAAATAATTCTTAAAAGTCTAACAGAAGTCTGCTATCAACAATCTAAGCATTGTATTTAATGTCATCAAATTAATTTACTATCATGAATAACAGGTGATACACTCTGAAAAATATTAGTTCTTAAAAGCTATAAAAATTATTTATATTTTAAAAATCTGATTGGCAACATAATACACACCTATAAAAATTCCAACATATAAAAATAAAAGTTTTCCTTAATTAGGGGTGGGAGATGAGGTGGGGTCAAGTATGAAAGGAGCCTGAGTCTGAAGTATCTATTGTAAATATTATTTGGTAATAAAATTCTTACATTTTAGTAGACCATCTAAATTTAAATACTTCAAAATAGCCTTTCAAAATCATTTTGTCCCTCCAAGGTGAATTATAGCATGTGACTGATCTTTCTCTCTTTCTAAAGAAAACACATTGTCTACAATCAGTTATATTTCTAAAACTAATGTCATCCTGTGAATTTCCCTTTATGCACAATGAACACTTTTAAATATCTTTTCTTTCTAACAGCAGCTAATACCTATTATAATAAAAGAATGTCACTGCTTTGTTTCCAAACTGAATAACTAGAAGCTATGAGCACACTTTTATTTAACTCTTTATTAAGCATTTGGAAAACTAATAAATTGCCCTAGACTCACTCTACCTTCTCCTAGATTATTTATTGGGAATATAATTTTTGAACCCAGAGAGCACCATAAATGTTACCAAAAGCCATCATCAAATTGACCTGTTAATTTGAGACAACAGAAGAAAAATCTATTAATTAGTTTGGTTTAGCAAATTATCTACAATATGTATTCCCTATTTGTTTAATGAGTGTCTCCTCCATACTAACACCGTTTATTCTTGGTATACAGCAGCAAACAACACCAAGTTTCCAGGGAGATCCATCAATTAGAATCATCTTGTGTGCCATCGAGAGACTGACTTGATGGTAAAATGAGCAGGCTCAAAATCATCCTCTTTATTGATACTGAGACATTAACAAGACCTGCTTCAATTGCTATCACTCTCTAAGATTGAGTCTGGCATTCTTAATGACTTCCTTTTTGGAGTCTGCATCTTAATATGAAAATTTATCAGACTTTGGATCAAGATGGTGTTCCCCCCAGTAAAGTAGAGTATAGAGGAAGAATTATATAGTTTCATATGTATACACGATTTATAGATCTATCTTTGTTGTTCAGTTACTAAGTCCTGTCCCACTCTTTGTGACCCCATGGACTGTAGTCCACCAGGCCCCTCTGTCCATGGGATTTCCCAGGCAAGAGTACTGGAGAGAGTTGCCATTTCCTTTCCAGGAGATCTTCCCGACCTAGGGATTGAACCTGCATACCTGCATCTCTTGTGTCTCCTGCATTGACAGGAGGATTCTTTGCCACTAGCGCCACCTGGGAAGCCCCACATAGAGTTATAGTTACATAGTATACATAACCATATGTATAGTAACTATAATTATAACATATATAATAATTGCATGTAGTTATCAGAGGTTATGGTAAGGAAATGTTTTAAAATGTTCACCATCAGTTCAGTTCAGTTCAGTTGCTCAGTCGTGTTCAACTCTTTGCGACCCCATGAATCACAGCATGCCAGGCCTCCCTGTCTATCACCACCTCCCAGAGTTCACCCAAACTCATGTTCATCGAGTCGCTAATGCCATCCAGCCATCTCATCCTCTGTCGTCCCCTTCTCCTCCTGCCCCCAATCCTTCCCAGCATCAGGGTCTTTTCCAATGAGTCACCTCTTCGCATGAGGTGGCCAAAGTATTGGGGTTTCAGCTTCAACATCAGTCCTTCCAATGAACACCCAGGACTGATCTCCTTTAGGATGGACTTGTTGGATCTCCTTACAGTCCAAGGGACTGTCAAGAGTCTTCTCCAACACCATAGTTCAAAAGCATCAATTCTTTGGCGCTCAGCTTTCTTTATAGTCCAACTCTCACATCCATACATAACTACCAGAAAAACCATAGCCTTGACTAGTCAGACCTTTGTTGGCAAAGTAATGTCTCTGCTTTTTAATATGCTGTCTAGGTTGGTCATAACTTTCCTTCCAAGGAGTAAGCATCTTTTAATTTCATGGCTGTAGTCATTGTCTGCAGTGATTTTGAACCCCCCCCAAAATAAAGCCTGACACTGTTTCCCCATCTATTTCCCATGAAGTAATGGGACCAGATGCCATGATCTTAGTTATGTCAAATATATGGAAAAGTAAATTAGCAAAAACTAACCCATGAACACATATGTTGACCTTTTAATTTCACATTTAGCAACTATTTTTAAAGTATTGTGCTAAAGGCTGAGTATAGTGTATTAAACAAAATGCTCCCTATCCTTAGAGCTTAGTGGAAGAGATCAAAATAAGAACTATAAATCAATGAATAAACACAAAATTTTAAATTCTACCATTAATTGTGTAAATAAACAGACTGCAATTGCAAAGAATCACAGTAAGGCATAGTTTATATTGCAGGAGGTGGTCATAGGAGATTTAGAGTTTTGCCTGACCCATCTTTATAATAAAAGATTTCTAAAAAAAAAAAAACTCTGGTTGGGATTTATCATGTTGACATTATTATCTAGTTATGACTTCTAAGTATGACACTCCATCATCTAGTTATGACTTCTATTTGTGACACTCCAATTATGTTTCACTCTTAAAATTACCTTAAAATCTTATACATGTCATAATAATCAGACCAAAGGTGATTTGGCCATTTAAAATTTCTACCCCTTTCTCATTAATAATATGAATTGGAACATATGACACATCTGTAGTTAATTAGCAATATGAAGCAAAATGGTACTAATCACAGTTACAGGTACATTAATGTCTTATAACTTATAATTGTATATAAATCTTACCCTAAAACTATGTGTAGAAATTACCTGGCCAAATATCTTTCTTTTCTGTCTTCTGGTGGACAATTAAACTCTCCATAGAAAAGGCTGGGCCAATATGGGGATGTTAAGCCTGGAAGATATTCATATTCCCTTTACTTAATGTTTGACAAGTAATACAATATGGAAAAGGGACTAAAATGGTAGACAAAAAGTGATAGACAAACAGGAGGAATGAGATAATGGTGCAAATTTGAAGGTGAGTGAGCTGGATAATGACTATTTTCAAACAAATTTTTAGAAGTTTTCATACTGAGAATGTTTTTGAATAATAATAGCACAATATTAGCTTCCATTTCTTATATACATGCAATGTGCCTGGCCCTGTGCTTCACAAATATCTTATTCATATTTCTCGACCACCCCATAGAGTCAGAATCATTATCCCCACCTTACAAATACAGAACTGAGACTCAGAGAGGGAAGTGGCTTGCCCAGTGTCACACATCTCATCAAATGGAAGGGCCAGGGTTTAAACTTATGTCCATCTGACTCCAAGATCTTTTTGGTATATCTCCTTGCCTCCATGGGCTTTCTCAGAGGCAAAGAAACTGTCTGCCAAATGCAGGAGATGTGGCTTTGATCCCTGGGTTGGGAAGATCCCAACCCACTCCTTGAGTTGTATTCTTGACTGGGAAATCTCAAGGACAGAGGAGCTTGGTGGGCTACAGTCCATGGGGTCACAAAAGAATTGGATTAAACAATAACAACATTGCCTCTTTACTGAAGATTTTCAACTTTCCTAGGCTTTTTCAGGAATGTGGAAACTATTTTTTCTGGGCCTAGGAGATGTGGAACAGGTTATTAAATGTGCAAATAGATTTATGTTACAATCAATGAATTTTGAGTGAATATTTCACTAAAGGCTTCTTACAAGGTGCTATATTTAGTATTTGCATAGCATTATGCCATGGCATGCTTTGGGATAGAGCAAATGCATTCCCATGAAAAATATTTATTGGACACTCCAGAGGCAAATGAAACTCCAAACTATTCCTACGTTTTCATGGGTGACTCTAAAATAGTGGTTTATACTTTTCATTGATTTGCATAGGAGCATAAATACACTTTCCTTTTTCAAGTTTTTCTAGTTTTATCTGACATAAACAATTTATGGCATAAGTTAACACTGCATAATAATGGGAGTAATTTAGTATGAAATGTTCAGAGAATTGTTAATAAATATTTTAAAAGTTATAAGGAAGAACTAGAGAAGAAAATGGCAACCCAATCCAGTATTCTTGCCTGGAGAATCCTGTGAACAGGGGAGCCTGGTGGGCTGCAGACCCTGGGGTCACAAAGAGTCGTACATGACTGAGTGACTAACACCCAAGAGGAAGAAGAGTATCTGTTCCTACTTCTTTGGCTATGCAAATCTTTTAGAGATACTGAGAAAGGGCAGCACCATGAAAATGAGTTTTTGTTGTTGTCATTCATTCACTCAGTCATATCTGGACATACCCTATGGACTTCAGCATGCCAAGCCTACCTGTAACTCACTGTCTACCACAGTCCATCTAAGTTCATGTTCATTGAACTGGTGATGCTATCCAACCATCTCATCCTCTGTCTCCCTCTTCTTCTTTTGCCTTCAATCTTTTCCAGCATCAGGGTCTTTTCCAATGAGTTGGATGTTCACATAAGGTTTTTTTTTTTTTGAACTTCCAGGAAATCTTCACACCCAAAATGTTTTATGTGCCTTCCTAGATAGATTTGCTGTCTGTTGTTGCATAGTAAGTTACCACAAAATATCCTAAAGCAACACGTGCCTCATAATTTCTGTGGATCAGGAACCTGGGCTGCCTGGGCTCTCTGGTTCAGGGTCTCTCTCCGTGGGTGATCACAGTGTTGATCGGGGCCATGATCATCTCAGTCCTTGACCTGAACAGAACTGTTTTCAAGCTCTATTGCTGGACTGTTGGCAGGCCTGAGACGATGCACCTCCAAGATCACTCTCACGCCTCTGGTCAGGCTCAGTACCCTCACCGGCTTTTAGAAGGAGGCATCATTTTCTTCCCACATGGTCTTCTCCATCACAAGACAGCTTGCTTCACCCAGACTTTCTCTGACTTTAAAACTAAGCCAGAGAGACTGCAAGATGGCAAGTGAGATAGAAAGTTCAGTCTTTTTGAAAACTAATGTTGAGCACTTTAGCTCATCTCTCTTGTTTCTTAATATTGCCACTAGGTCCAGCGCATACTCAAGGGGAAGCAATTATATAAAGCTATGAACACCAGGAGGCAGAGGTCATTCAGGGTCTTTTAGAGGCAGAGGTTGCCTACTGCACAAATGTATACTCATTAGTTTATAAAACAAACATGGATCTAAAAATAATCATACGAAGTGAAGTAAGTCAGATAGAGAAAAACAGATATGATACAAATTTATTTACGGAATAAAAATAGGCTCACAAACTTTGAAAACAAATTTATAGTTATGAAAGGGTAAAGGTGAGTGAGGACATAAATTAGGAGTTTGGGAAACTAACACAGTACTGTGTCAACTATTTCTTTGCATTGATCACTGAAGAAGGCTTTATTATCTCTCTTTGCTATTCTTTGGAACTCTGCAATCAAATGGGTGTATCTTTCCTTTTCTCCTTTGCTTTTCCCTTCCCTTCTTTTTGTGACTATTTGTAAGGCCTCCTCAGACAACCATTTTGCTATTTTGCATTTCTTTTTCTTGGGGATGGTCTTGATTCCTGTCTCCTTAAAATGTCACGAACCTCTGTCCATAGTTCATCAGGCACTCTGTCTATCAGATCTAGTCCCTTATCTATTTCTCACTTACACTGGATAGTCATAAGGGATTCGATTTAGGTCATACCTGAATGGTCTAGTAGTTTGCCCCACTTTCTTCAGTTTCAGTCTCAATTTGGCAATAAGGAGTTCATGCTTTGAGCCACAGTCAGCTCCTGGTCTTTTTTTTTTTTTTTTTTTGCTGACTGTATAGAGCTTTTCCATATTTGAGTGCAAAGAATATAATCAATCTGATTTCGGTGTTGACCATCTGGTGATGTCCATGTGTAGAGTCTTCTCTTGTGTTGTTGGAAGAGGGTGTTTTCCATGACCATTGCATTCTCTTGGCAGAACTCTATTAGCCTTTGCCCTGCTTCATTTTGTACTCCAAGGCCAAATTTGCCTGTTACTCCAGGTAGCTCTTGACTTCCTACTTTTGCATTCCAGTCCCCTATAATGAAAATGACTTATTATTTTGGATGTTAGTTCTAGAAGGTCTTGTAGGTCTTCGTAGAACTGTTCAAATTCAGCTTCTTTAGCGTTACTGGTGGGGACATAGACTTAGATTACTGTGATACTGAATGGTTTGCCTTGGAAATGAACAGATAGCATTCTGTTGTTTTTGAGATTGCATCCAAGTACTGCATTTCAGTCTCCTTTGTTGACTATGATGGCTACTCCATTTCCTCTAAGGGATTCCTGCCCACAGTAGTAGATATAGTGGTCATCTGAGTTAAATCACCCATTCCAGTCCATCTTAGTACGCTGATTCCTAGAATGTCAATGTTCACTCTTGTCATCTCCTGTTTGACCACTTGCAATTTGCCTTGATTCATGGACCGAACATTCCAAGTTTCTATACAAGAACAGATACCAAGGGTACATTTCATGCAAAGATGGGCTCAATAAAGGATAGAAATGGTAGAGACCTAACAGAAGGAGAAGATATTAAGAATAGGTGGCAAGAATACAGAGAATAAGTATACAAAAAAGATCTTCATGACCCAGATAAGTACGAAGGAGTAATCAGTCACCTAGAGCCAGACATCCTCGAATGTGAAGTTAAGTGGGCCTTAGGAAGCATCACTATGAACAATGCTAGTGGAAGTGATGGAATTTCAGTTGAGCTGTTTCAAATCCTAAAAGATGATGCTGTGAAAGTGCTGCACTCAATATGCCAGCAAATTTGGAAAACTCTGCAGTGACCACAGAACTGGAAAAGGTCAGTTTTCATTCCAATCTCAAAGAAAGGCAATGCCAAAGAATGCTTAAACTACCACACAGTTGCACTCATCTCACATGCTAGTAAAGTAATGCTTAAAATTCTCAAAGCCAAGCTTCAGTAATACATGAACTGTGAATTTCCAGACGTTCAGGCTGGTTTTAGAAAAGGCAGAGGAACCAGAAATCAAATTTCCAACATCCCATGGATCATTGAAAAAGCAAGGGAGTTCCAGAAAAACATCTATTTCTGCTTTATTGACTATGCCAAAGCCTTTGACTGTGCGGATCACAATAAACTGTGGAAAATTCTGAAAGAGATGGGAATACCATACCACCTGACCTACTTCTTGAGAAACCTGTATGCAGGTCAGAAAGCAACAGTTAGAACTGGACATGGAACAACAGATTGGTTCCAAATAGGAAAAGGAGTATGTCAAGGCTGTATATTGTCACCCTGCTTATTTAACTTATATGCAGAATACATAATGAGAAACACTGGGCTGGAGAAAGCACAAGCTGGAATCAAGATTGCCAGGAGAAATATCAATAACCTCAGATATGCAGATGACACCACCCTTAGGGCAGAAAGTGAAGAAGAACTAAAAAGCCTCTTGATGAAAGTGAAAGAGGAACATGAAAAAGTTGGCTTAAAGCTCAACATTCAGAAAACTAAGATCATGGCATCCGGTCCCATCACTTCATAGCAAATAGATCGGGAAACAGTGGAAACAGTGGCTGACTTGGTTTTTTTGGGCTCCAAAATCACTGCAGATGGTGACTACAGTGACTAATGATTAAATGATACTTACTCCTTTCAAGGAAAGTTATGACCAACCTATACAGCATATTGAAAAGCAGAGACATTACTTCGCCAGCAAAGGTCTGTCTAGTAATTTCCAGTAGTCATGTATGGATGTGAGTTGGATTATAAGGAAAGCTGAGCCCCAAAGAATTGATGCTTTTGAACTGTGGTGTTGGAGAAGACTCTTGAGAGTCCCTTGGACAGCAAGGAGATCCAACCAGTCCATCCTAAAGGAAATCAGTCCTGAATATTCATTGGAAGGACTGATGCTGAAGCTGAAATCCCAATACTTTGGCCACCTGATGAGAAGAGCTGACTCACTGGGAAAGACCCTGATGCAGGAGGAGCAGGGCACGACAGAGGATGAGATGGTTGGATGGCATCACCAACTCAGTGGACATGGGTTTGGGTGGACTCTGGGAGTTATGATGGACAGGGAGGCCTGGAATGCTGCAATTCATGGAGTCGCAAAGAGTCAGACATGACTGAGCAATTGAACTGAATTGGAAGTCAACTATTTTCCAAAACAAAATAAAAATTAAATTTAAGAAAAAAAATATTATTATAGTAATTCAAAACTGTTAATAACTTATACTTCAACAGCAATTTGCATTTTTCAAAGTATTGTAGAAAAAATTTACCATAGCAAAGTCTGATGACATATTTGCCAGTAGATAAAATAAACATGTGTGAAAGTCAGTCAGTGGAAGAAACTGATACCTATAAATTTAGCAAAAGCTTACATCCTGGACTTAAGGGTGGGCAGGTAGGGAGAAGTTAATCTGTTAATATGATGCTAAGAAGTGCTATTCCTTTATTTACCTTTGCAGCAAAGTTGACTTAGCTGAAGTTACAGTCTGTGACCTTGGGACTAGTTAAGGCTAATTTGATATCACGTTGGTTAAACCAATGACCTTAGCCTCATTAACCCTGATTAAATGAGTGCTTGGTCCTAATACTAACAATGCCTGAGTACATCATGATTATACAGTTTCCAGGTCAATGGCCATAAATATCAAGGAGTAAAACATATAGAAATGATAAAGAACATAGCTTACAATATTTTTTCCTTCAGGGAAGTATTCCCTAAACCTACTATATTAAAGTTATTTGGGATCTGTTGTACCCCTAAATTCTAATTGTCTGATAAATGGAAATCATCATTCAACGCTGTTCATCAATTCCGTGACGAATCCTGTAGTTTCCATTGATAATATAAGAATTATCGACACTAATAAAAGGAACTGGCTGAAGTTACCCGGGACAAACAGCACATCTCTGGAGCTTTTAAAAAGCCCTCCTTGAAAAGCAGATGGATAAAATTATATGTTGCATGGGAGTGTGAGCAAGGTTTTTAATGCTGAAATCTAACGCTTTCATTTATTTCATGATAAGTCTGGAATATTTCCTAAACTTTCTGAAATGCAATTTTCTCACCTTTGAATGAAGATGAACTCCATGATGATCATGAAAATGTGCTTCCCAGGAAGCACACTAGTCTGAGGGTCCTGCTGCCCTGCTTTGATACCCGGGGCTGTGTTTGCCTGGAGTCTGTGCTTCCATGGGTCAGCAGCATCCAATGAACAAATGTCTTCTGACCCAGTACCGAGTCTTGTTTCTGGGAGACTGGGGACTCTTTGTTGGCAAACTTGGGCAGATGCCTTGCCAAATCTTCCCCAAACTGCTTAGCCCTCATGGACACTTTCATCCAACATTTTCTACTTTTTCCTTTCATGGTCATATTCTCATTGAAGTCCATTATTTGCCTGCCTTTGCTAGGTCTCTTCTGTATTGTCTGTGTATTTTTATTCTAATACTTTGAAAGTTGTGTCTTTTCA
Organism: Antilocapra americana; assembly: GCA_007570785.1. NCBI lineage: Eukaryota > Metazoa > Chordata > Mammalia > Artiodactyla > Antilocapridae > Antilocapra > Antilocapra americana. The sequence continues at coordinate 300,089 of ML662497.1, forward strand.
TTCTAATGCTGAGCCTGGAAGGAAGGATCCTTCCAGGGTTTACAGATTCCAAGACATAATAAACAACTTGACCCTGAGCTTGCCTTTCTTTCAAATGCAAACCAATCAATCCAGAAACCGTAAACCTATCAACCACTTCTTTATTGGGCTCTTACCCTCAGGCCACTATCTACTTGCTCTAATTATCCCAAGGCCAGGTACCAGGCAACTCTAGGCTGCTAAAATTATTCAAACTAGTCAGTCATTTAGGATTGCCTCTGCCTATTCTTTCCCACAGAAACCACAGTCAAGGCTTTTGCCAACATTCCTCCATTCCTTTTGTCTTCTGACCAACCCTGGTGCTCACCTGTGTGGCTTGATACACCCTCTCTTCCTAGAGAACTATAAGTATTGTTTACATTTTTGCATGTCTTACCATTCTTGATTAAAATAAATCCCAGATTTTCTTGAAACATCTTCCCATTTCCCTTCACACAGGCATCTCCTAAATAACATCCTTGCATATTTAATCCCCTCTTGGCATTTGTTTATCTGAAAATCCAGACTAAATCAAACTGCCTGCTAAAATTGGTGTTTTTATTTATTTATTTAAAAAATGTTTTTTTACTTGTTTATTTGGCTGCTTTGGGTCTTAGCTGTGACCTTCGGGATCTTTGGGGATCTGTCATTGCCATGCACGGATTCTCTAGTTGTGGCACTGCCTGGTTCAGTTGCTCCCGGCATGTGGGATCTTAGTTCTTGGACCAGGAATCAAACCTGTGTCTCCTGCACTGCAAGGTGGACTCTCAACCACTGGACCACCAGAGAAGTTCCTAAAAATGATGTTTTTAAAATACTTAAAAAAAACGAAGACATTATGTATCTCCTGGGCCAGGGGGTAATGCCATTTTGCCCTACTTTAGATTTTTTTCTGAAGAAGAAATCTGTTTTTAAAATGTTCATTCAAGTTCAAATAAAAAATGCTGTGAGGATCAAGTAAATATCGAAGGGCTGGATGTGGCTTATGGAGTCATGAAATGGGCAAAGACTGTGGAATTCCATGCAGAGGGGGGCACTACATAAGCCAAGCTGGCAGGCGAGAGCAGCAGCGGTCACAGAGAGAGCGTCTTGCAGTATGTCTAGTGCATGCAAGAGTGCTAAGTCGCTTCAGTCGTGTCTGACTTTTTGCTATCCTAAGGACAGTAGCCTGCCAGGCTCCTCTGTCCACGGGGATTCTCCAGGCAAGAATACTGGCGTGGGTTTCCCTACCCTCGCCCAAGGGATCTTCCCAACCCAGGGATAGAACTGGAGTCTCATATCTCCCGCATTGGCAGGCAGGTTCTCTATAACTAGCACCGCCTGGGAAGCCCCATATGTCTAGGGGTGAGTTTTTGGTAGGTAGGAGTGGCTGGAGGAGTCAGCAGAGCCCAGATTAAGAAAAATCTTGTCAACCCTAACCTTTCAACGCTTTTAAGCGATGAAATTAGTTAGCTGGATTTCCCCTTCCGAAAGAGCTATTTGGCTGCAATATGGAAAAATAATTTGAGTGTGTCATGACTACTAAATTGAAAACCATTATCTTCACCTCTTCGGAGGTATCATTTTCTGTGACAACATGACTATAAAATGTGCTTTGTGGACCATGAACAACAAAATGGAGTCACTTATGTCAAAGGGATCAAGTGGAGCCAAGAGGCCATTAAGGAAGGAGAACTTCCATATGTCTACACCCGAATGCAACATAAAATTCTGACTTGGCAAACCACAACTACCCAAACTCATTTTCTTCACTTGCTGGAAGCCACAGCTTAGCAACCAATCAGCTGCTCACAAGTAACTGAATGCCTGCTGGCATCAATCATCCTTCTACAAAACAACTATGTAACTTCCCTGGGATGTCTTTGTCTGCTGTCTTTATAAACCTATATTATTTTTACTTCTCTCAGGACACATTCCAGTTGCTGCTTCAATCTGTAACTCCTGAATTGCAATTCCTAAGACCCCAAATAAACACTTCTTATTTGTAACTTTCTGTGTATCTTCATTGACAGGTTTAACATAAACCCTTCCACTGTCTGTATTCCCATCCCCCTTTCCCAATTCAGTCTCCACTCCAACCTGGCAGTTAATTGGAAAATATCCCAGGAGTAGTGGAGACAGCCTACCATAGGAAAGAAAAAATACACACACACACGGAGGCTCTGTTAGTCATTTACTGCAGCAAAACTTTTATCCATAAACTTAGGAGCTTAAAAATAACAACAAATATTATTCCTTCAGAGTTTCTGTAAGTCAGAAATTTGTGAAACAGCTTAGCTGAATGATTCTGGCTCAGTGGTCTTGTAAAAGGTTGCAGTCATGATGTTATTTGGGGGTGCAGTTATTGAAGCTTTAACTGGGACTGATGGACCCACTTCCCAGATGGCTCACTTAAACAGGAACTGGCAGGAGGCCTCAATTTCTCCCAGGTGAACTTCTTCATAGGACTGCTGGAGTGGCCTCAAGACATGGCTAAAATGGGCTATCACTCCAACACTGAGATGCCCAACTATTATTAAAACCCCTCATAGTTTTAAGGTATACCCAGAGGAAGAAAAGGCAGGTTCAGAGACAGACATTTGTCTGGCTTGAACTAAGTTAATCATTTGGCCAACAAATAACCTTTGCGTAAATCTGACCAACAAATCACTCTATTTATTTAAACTTACATACAATAGTTTGAATAGAGGTATTTGCAAAAAGACAGTCTTGGAGTTGAGTCTGAAATCAAAATCAGTTCTAGTATAAACTTCTATTTTATAGAAGCCAGTTTTGTTAGTTGTTGTAATTGGTGAAATAGGTACAAGACAGGTGTTAGGAAATGTGGACTAGTAAAAGCTTATCCCTGTTCCCAAAGGGACATGGGAGACTCAGTTTTGGCCAAAGACTCTCTCATTTAATGTGACTACTACCTAAACATATACTTGGGGAACTAAGGATGTTCCAGAAATATTCTAGTGATACCAATATTCATGAATTTCTAGAAAACCACGTGAAAAGAACCCAATGGAACTAAATAATAATCTGAGTGTCATTGAACTCAAGACATTTAGCTAAATAATATATAAAGAAATTCTTAAATATATTCTGATTCCTTGCTTTAAAATAGAAAAACTGATAATATAACATACTGACGAGTATAACTCACAAGGAGAGTCTGACTGAGTTCAAAACTAATCTCATGTCTACATTAGTAAATCACATGAAAGATTAACGATAAATTAATATTTAACATCATAAGTGAACTTAACTGCTATGATGATTCCCCCCCCAAAGAGACAGCTTACTATATAAGAAACTTGAAAGCATGAAAACAGATCATCAGTTCTCAAAAAGCCACTCATGTTAAGCATAATGGGATTATGCATCTTTAGCACAAAACCAGGACAAAATGGCAAGCTAACACTTTTAAGATACACAAAAACTTAACTGTTTAAAATCTAAATCAAAATAAAACACAGGTAATGAAGACTATATCAATGATTTTTCAGTGAAGATGACCCAAGAAATCACATAAGTATTTTTAACTATGTTCTCTGCATCAGCTGAAATTTACTATGGTTTCTGTCTTGATTTGCCACTTTTTTTCAGTTTTGTAGAAGTTCTTCATATGTGAGACTGAGAATATGCTTATAATATCTGCCAAAGGTCCAGTTAAGACTTCTCACTTCCAGTGTGGGGGGACGTGAGTTTGATCCTTGGTCAGGGAACTAAGATCCCACAGGTTGGTAGTCTAAAAAAAATTAAAATATGTATATGTATATATATATACATATATATATATATATATACTCTAATAGATATAAGTATGCACTCTAAAAATTAGCTGCCAAAGCAAAAATTTCACTGAAAAAATTTAAACAGGCAAGGAAGACTTTATTCAAGACTACTGAATACAATAGAGGACAGAGGCAAGAAAATCTGAGCTCAGTCTACTATTAATAAAACGAAGGACTGGAGAGTTTTTCAGAGCTGGAAGAGGAATTGTAGGCCATCTGTGTCTGCTAATTATCTTTACCTAAAAGATAAACTTTACCTAAGAGTAAACGTCCTCTGATCTTCATGACAGGAGGTAGTTGTACAACTTTATGCAAGATACCTACTAAAGTTAGGTTTCTACCCTCTGGAAGCAAAGGGAGATGGGGTGCTTTTTGCCATGATAATTATATTGCAAAGTCATGATTCCCAGGTCTTTGAGAATGACAATCTTAGGAAATAAAACCGGCAAAATCTCAGAGGGAGCAAAGAAAGAATTTCTAGGTTTTCTTTAAAGTAGTTTAAAAAAAAAATCTAAGAAAAGAAAGGTCAAGGGCCTCAAGTCAGGAAGAAATCTATCTTAAATTGAGTCAAGCTGTGAGCAAGGTTAAGACTGTTCTCATCTTACCAAATCTATATTCACACACATGTATTTGAACTAATCTGTCGTTCTTTCCTTGGAGGAGGAAATGACAACCTACTCTAGCATTCTTACCTGGAGAATCCCAAGGATGGAGGAACCTGGCTGGCTACAGTCCCTGGGGTCACAAAGAGTCAGACACGACTGAGCATGGCACGCAGGTTGAATCACCCTTTCACCAATAGTAGACTCTAATTTTGCCCCAGATTTCAAGTTATTCTCAGTTGAACTGACAGTTCAACTGAGGCAGGGATGAGGATCAAGTAAACACACACGGACTCACAATGGAGTAAGCACCTTGACATTTTTTTTCTGTAATTTAATAGGAGATAATCTTTTCTGTTCTTAGAACTTCCAACAAGGCAGTCCGCCTTCTCAGTAATCTGCTATCATGTTAGCAGCCCTCTCATGCAAGCCTTTGCTTCATAAATTCAATTAAAATTCTCACTTCCTATTTTAATGCTCTCCAACCTGCCCTTGGCGATCATCTCTTTCTCACCCTCTGTGCTACTATCCTTGTTGTTGTTCAGTTGCTAAGTATCCTTTGTCTAGATCAAATATGATTTTCTCCCACTGTGTTCGCTTTTTCAGCCTAAATTATTCCTGTCTTATCTTATGGCTTTTCTGTAGTTGAATCATGTTTGTGCCATCATAAGTTAGCAGAAATATTTGGAACCAGAGAAATCGAGTTTCTAATCCTGGGTCTCCCACATTTCTAGCTAATGTCAACTACAAATTGGCACTTGCCACTGGCACTTGCCATCTACCTCTCCAAGAATTAAATCATGTGCTGCTGCAGCTGCTGACTTTCAACAACCCCTTTAAAGGAGTTCAGGGTGTGCTCTGGGGAAAACTGGCAAAACAGGTCTACAAAGCTAGATACTTTCAGGAGCTGATTAATGAGCTCAATTCTTGTATCTCCTTACATCTAGAAAAACATTAAAATTCTTCATGTGACAACTTCTCCCTGTGACTAGAAGAAACCTTTTGCAAAATAAATGCACTTGATTGCATGTACTCTCCCTTCACCAAAATCACATAAATACTAACTTTTCCCCTGGCCTCTTTGGAACAATTTCTCAGAGCTATCTGAAGTGCTCTCTCCCAGGCTATTATCCTCATTTTGCACCAAATAAAACAACTCTCACTTTGTACATTTTATAAAGTTGACAGCAGGGAGCCTGGGACACAATTTTGGAACACCAGTGTCCTCATCGTAGAATCAATAAAACTTATTTTGAGAGAGGAAGATTAAATGAGGCAAGTGTTGAGCAAAAGTGAGTGAAGTGAAAGTCTCTCACTTGTGTTTAACCCTATACAGTCCATGGAATTCTCCAGACCAGAATGCTGGAGTGGGTAGCCTTTCCCATCTCCAGGGGAATCTTCTCAACCCAGGGATTGAACCCAGGTCTCCCTCATTGCAGGGAAATTCCTTACCAGCTGAGCCACAATGGAAGCCCTGAGCACAAAGCAGATGTCTCACAAATACAAGTGCCCTTCACCTTCCTTTTCACAATGGCCCACTTAACTTTCACCAAGCACAGTGGCCACTGACTCTCCTGTACTGAGAAGGGAGAAAAAATAATTCACCAACACATAGAGCTTTTGAGCTACCATTTTAACTGATGGTAATGAACACCACATTAAAGTCATATAATATATCGTGAAGATCCAGGAATACTGATCAATCATTTAATTTATTAGAATAAAAAAGCAGCAATGTTGGGCACCAAATTATGTTTTGATGTGATTGATTTGAAACGGATGCTAGAAAAAACATTTTTCATTCAATCTCCCTTAAACACCAGTTAAATCAATTTCTTTAAGTTCAAGGAAGCCAAAAGGGCTTGTAGATTCATTTCCACTCTCTGATAAAGATAAATGTCACACATAAATAGTATGGGCATTTCCCTTGGTGCAGGTATGTGGAGGAAGAAACGGTGATCTGTTATATCACTGATGTGATAAGGACATCAGTTTTTAGAAGTTCCAAGTGATAATTCAACTCTTCCTTAAATCTACAACAAAACAAATTTTCTCCTAAAAACTGAATGTTTTCTATCCTCAGAAGACACATGAGAATATTTCCATCACCTGTTTAGTACTACATTAACACAGGGTCAGAAACACAGATAGTCAGCTGAGTAAAATTCAAATACTGTACCCTTCCCAGAAAGCAAGACAATAGATGTGTTTACTAAATGTATTATGTCCATAACAGAATACATTGCCAGGGGTTCTATATATCTTATTGAGTTAACCATCTTGATATCTCCTATATCAATTTCCTTGATATTCAGAGTCACATCCTTTTATAAGGAAAGGTTAGGCTGAGCCTCTGCTTCTGTTACATTTCTTCTTCAAGTCAACATGGCATTTCCTGAGTATCTACACATATTTATTGAGGCTTCCCAGGTGGCTCAGTGGTAAAGAATCTGCCTGTAATGCAGGAGACCCAGGTTTGATCCCTGGGTCCAGAAGATCCCCTGGAGTAGGAAATGGCAGCCCACTCCAGTATTCTTGCCTGGGAAGTCCCATGGACAGAGGAATCTGAAGGGCTACAGTCCATGGGGTCACAAAGAGACAGACATGACTGAGCGTGAGTGTTATTATACCCATACAAGGCAGGAGGAGAAGGCAGGCAGGAGGAGAAAGGGATGACAGAGAATGAGACGGTTGGATGGCATCACCAACTTGATGAACATGAGTTTGAGAAAGCTCTAGGAACTAGTAATGGACAGGAAATCCTGGCATGCTACAGTCCCTGGGGTCACAAAGAGTTGGATACAACTGAGTGACTGAACTTAATACCCATACAAAGCCATGTTTCTGTAAGAAATTGAAAGAGACACTAGTCACTGTAAGAGACAGAGAGATGTGGAAAACAAAGATGTCTTCTTAGGAAATTTAAAACGTATCTGGGGATACAAAATGCAGAGAGGGACCTATAATAAGCATATTTCACATTTTATTTCTTGTCTGAGAACCACCAGATTATTGCTTCATCACTTGATAATTAACTATTACTCTCTATTAGGTAGGGAAATCAGATACAGAAAACTAGAGATGTGTCTAAAGGCTATAAATTGCTAAAACTTCTCTTCAATAATGTAAGAAGTCAAAGGTACCTTGATTAAAAAGCACAGCTGGTATTGAGAAAGGAGAATTAATATCTTAAAAGGGAGCAAATGCAAATGAATAATTGATGGAGTTTATAAATGAATAAGAATGCAAGGGATTCACAGGCAAGAAATAATGTAAAGCATATAATTACATTTCCTGAGACCCAACCTAAAGTAATTTGCAAATGCAATATTGTCTTTTAAGACTGTTGGTAACTAAATACCTGCTCACTCTTTGAAGCGTTTGCTAAATAAATTCGATATGTGATAGCACAAACTAGTTAAGACCCTAACCATTTTTACACTAACATGTATTAATTTCATGCTAAGAAATTCAAACCAGTTCTGAGCAGAGGCTTTCATCACCACATCAGCTTTTCCTGTTCAGGTAGGCTTTGCACGTTGCAATGTACATTGTAATTCCAACACAGTTGTCCTTCAGCTTCACTTGATCTGTGGAAAATCAAGAATCAATAGTGGCGATAGCCAAAGTAAAGCAGAGTTTGAGACAGGGGTGATGTAACTTGATCTTGTCTTATGATACACACACCTGCTATTATCGCTTGGTCTGGGTTAAATGCTTTTAACCGAGCAACCCATCTGGTGGTGCAGTGTTGTGTAACAAAGTTATCTCTGGAGCAAGGCCACTATACGCCCTCATTTCAAATGACACCTAGGTTTATTCTCACAGACCAACTGGAAAAAATAATAGATTCTGTTCTTAAAAACCTACTGGCTAAGACTCAATTAGTTGCTTAATTAAATTGACTTTAAAAAAGAAACGAGTTAGAAAAAATATAACTTTGGTGGGGGGAAAGAAAATTTCTGATAAAGATAGCTTCACAGAACTCACACCTAGTCCTTTTGAAACAAAAATATTAACTCATGATGCACATGCATCAAAGCTAAAGTTGATATCATTACTTGTCTCTCTCTGCCTGATTTATCTAATTAAAAAATGATACGAATGAGTTTATTTACAAAACAGACACTTAGGTTGGAAACAAATTTATGGCTACCAAAAGGGAAATTTTGGGGGGAGGGATAAATCAGGAGCTTAATAATACCATCCACACACTACTATATATAAGAAAGATAATCAACAAGGACCTACTGTGTAGCATAGGGAACTTCACAGTATTCTATGATAACCCATAGGAGAGAATCTGAGAAAGAATGAAAGTATGTTTGTGTGTAATTGGATCACTCTGCTGTACATCTGAAACTAACACAACACTGGAAATCAACTATAATCCAATACAATTAAAAACTTTAAAAAAAGACCTTCACATTAGTGGCTTGATGTAAGGTAGTGAGAATATTTTTATTTCTACCACAGAAATAAAAAACAAAACCAAAGGTAAAGTCCATAGAAAGGACCCTTCCCAAAGACCTACTAGGGTTATTCCCATATAAATCACACACACACTCTTGTACACCATTAACTTATTATTTAAAAATCTTTTTGAGCATAGCCAGTCCTTAGCACTTGATACTATATAAGATTCAAACAAGCCCTCTTGGAGAGGTATGGGCTGTGAAGGATGAGAATGTGCTGCCTCCTGTCACCCCAGGTCCAAGCATTTCAGCGTGGTTCTTCCCCATGGACACCTAGCACCCATCTCTTTGAGGCACATGGTCCTCCATTAACCTCAGGCTCAGTATGTCCTCCCAACACCACTCACCACCCCCGCAACACACACATGCACTGAGGTTGCCTTGAGAGTTCCAAGTTGTCAGCTTCAGTGTAAGAACAAATGCAAATTAAAAATAAGAGGTATCATGCTCCCCATTGAAAACAGGGAAGAGAGTTCTATCCTTTCATTTTTCTTACAGCATTTACCTTAAATTTTTTTCATTGTAAGTATCAATACTTTCTCATTCCTTTGAAATGAATAAACATTCTTTTGAAGACTAGTTAGGTCTCTTGCCAACTTTTTAACCAAGGATCATCTTTCTCAAGCACCTAGGAACCCTTTCTTTGAAATGTTAACATCAGGGGACCTAGCACCTGTTTCTCAATTTCTATGGAAGTGTTGGGATCTAACTTCAGGGGTCCCTTGCTTGAAGCTGCAAAACGACCTACAGTCATAAAACCATGAGATTTGTTTTTCCTCTGGATAAAGTCAGTTAGCCAACTGCACCCCCAATTACTAGGACAATTTAGGATAAATTATATATGACAAACTGTGCTATTAAATCCTCTTACTTGAAGACTAGTTACTGTTTATCTTGAAAACTCGTATGTGGTAAATTGTGTGTGGTTGTGTATAAAAGGGGCAAGATTTTTATCTTTGCCATCTTTTAGCAGGTTGCCTGTGGTGCACATCACATTCTGGTTTAATGCTTATTCAATAATAAGTGTGTTTTATTTCTCAGATATCTTTGTGAAGACGATTTCTGGATTGGGAGGAGGTTTTGCTTTTGATTATATTTCCCTAAACACAGGTAGAGTCCAATCGACCACCTAGGGAACTGGAGTTTCGGCAGGGAGCCCTCAGCCTGGATGACAGAGCTACTGTGTTTATACTTACTCATCTGTTCTGAACCCACCCTATCTCCTCTTCCTCAGTGTGAAGGAGATTGGAGCTATTTTTCTTGTCCTAAAATCATACAAATATTCAGTGGCCTTGGTCCTGCCCTTTGACGGTAGCTGTGTTAGCCTCTTACATGTTAGGTTTTTCGGAGTCATTTATGAGCCCCCTCAAAAAAGCTGAAGTAAAACTTTGATAATGTTAAAAAATGTTTGAAAATGGAATTTTTATACTTGATAAATCCTAATACCCCAGATATTTTTCAGCATAACAAGAATACCAACAACCACCACTACCTCAACCAGTTTCAGACCTAATCTTCTGTCACAGAAGGGGACAAATTTTCTCCCTTCTCTTTATTTTTTAATTGTAGTTAAAAAAAACACATATTTTATGAGATCTACTCACGACAGTTTTTAAGTGTATAGTGCAATGCTGTTAACTACATGTGTATTGTTGTACAGCAGATCTCTAGAATATTTTCATTCTACATTATATGAAGTTCTATACTCAATAAATAATAACTTCCCACCCCACCCCCAACCTCTGGCCACTATTCTACTCTCTGTTTCTATAATATGACTACTTTAGTTAGATCATGCAAGTGTGAGAGTGAAAGTGTTAGTCCCTTAGTAGTGTCCGACTCTTTGCGACCCCATGGACCTTAGCCTTCCAGGCTCCTCTGCCCATGGAATTCTCCAGGCAAGAATACTGGAGTGGGTAGACATTCCCTTCTCCAGCGGATCTTCCCTATCCAGGAACTGAACCCAAGTTTTCTGCATAGGAGTAACTCTGGATTCTTTACCATCTGAGCCACCCATATAAGCATAATCATGCAGTATTTGTCTTTTTGCTGATGATTAGTTTCATTTAGCGTAATGTTTTCAAGTTTCATTCATGTTGTAGCATAAGACAAATTTTATACTTTGTTACCCATGAATAATATTCCACTCTATGTATGTGCCACATTTTCTTTATCCATTTATCCATAAATGGACATCTAAAATTTTTTCCACCTCTTGGCTATTGCAAATAAATGCTGCAATGACCCACAGGAGTGCAAATATCTCTTTGAGACCCTGTGTTCAAGTGAGATTGTTGGATCATTTTTTTTAGTTTGTTGAGGAGAACTCCATAATGTTTTCCATAGTGACTGCACATTTTACATTCCTAACAACTGTGCATAAGGGTTTCAATTTTTGTACATCTTTTCTAACACTTAATTTTGATAATGGTTCTCCTAACAGGTGTGAATTAATATCTGATTATGCTTTTGATTTGTATTTCCCTGATGACTGGTAATGTTGCTTACCTTTTCATATATCTGGTGGCAACTTGTATGTCTTCTTTGAGAAATGTTTATTTAAGTTTTGAACATTTTTGAATTAGATTATTTGTGGTTGATTGATACTGAATTGTAGGAGTTCCTTACATTTTTTTTTTTAATACTAACCCTTTACTAGATTGCCTTTTCACTCTGTTGATTTTCTTTTCCTTTATGCAGAAGAATTTTAGTTTGCTGAAGTTTCACTTGCTTATTTTTGCTTTTGTTGCTTGGACTTTTTGTGTCATAACCAATAAATTGTTACCAAGACCAATGTCACAAAGAGTTTCCCTTATGTTTTCTTCTAATATTATAATTTCAGGTCTTCCTGTTAAGTCTTTAATCCATTTTGAATTTATGTTTGTATATAGTGTAAGATAAGAGTCCAATTTAATTCTTTTACATTGAATATTCCCAATACAATTTGTTGAAAAAATTATTCTGTCCCGATTTATCAAAGATCATTAGCTGTAAATGCATGGGTTTATATCTGTGATCTCAATTCTATTTCATTGGTCTATATCTTTATACTGATATCATCCTGCTTTGACTACTCTAGCTTTGTAATATGTTTTGAAGTTAGGAAGCATGAGATCTCTAGCTTTGTTCTGTTTTTCAAGATTTCTTGGCTATTTAGGACCCTTTGTAGTTTCATATCAGTTTTACAAATGTTTTGTCTATTTCTGCTAATAATGCTGCTGGAATTCTTATAGAAATTGCACTTACTGTGTAGACTGTTTTGGGTAATATGGACATTTTCATAATCCTCAAACACTTTCTGAAAAATTGAAAAGGAGGAAACACTTCCAATTTCATTTCATGAGGACAGTATTACCCAAAGCCAGACAAAGACACTGCAAGAAAAGATAACTATTGGCCAAAATTCCTGATGAAAATATATGTGAAAATCTTCAGTAAAATACTAACAAACTTAAGTTCAACAGCACATTAAAAGGATCATACACCTTGTCTAATGAAATTTGTCACTGGGATGCAAGGATGTTTTCACATATGCAAATCAATCCATATGTTATATCACATTAACAGAATGAAAGGTAAAACTCACATGATCATTTTAATAAATGGAGAAAAAGCATTTGATAAAATTCAATACTATTTTATGATAAAGAACACTCAACAAACCTGGAATAGAGGAAATTGCCTCAACATAGTAAGAGTCACTTATGAAAAGCATACAGATAGTATGATACTAAACAGTGGAAAACAAAGTTGTGCCTTTAAAATCAGGAACAAGTCAAGGATGCTGACTCGGACCACTTATATTCAACATAAAATTGGAAGCCGAAGCTAAAGCAACTATGCAAGGAAAAAAACAATAGTCATCAAAGTCAGAAAAGAATTAAAATGATCTCTGTTTTATTCATTATTGAGTGAATTATTGTATTCTTCAACTTCTTTTGTAGAAGAGTCTATTTCTTCTTTGAAGTCTGTAAGTGTTTGCTATGTGTTTTTTGGACTTTGTTATTTGGTATATATATGTTTATCATTGTTAAATCTTCTCAATAAATTGACCAATTTATCAATAAAAAAAAATGATCTCTGTTTGTAAATAGCATAATCTTACATGTGGAAAATTCTAAAGATTCCACACACACACACACACACACACACACACACACACAAAATAAACATTAGAACTCAGAAATGAACTCAGCAAAATTTGCATGATATAAAACCAACATACAAAAATCAGTCCTATTTATATTACACTAATAACAAGCCATCTTAAAGGGAAATTAAGAAAACAATCCATTTACAATAGCATCAAATAGAATAAAATGTAAAGGAATAAACTTAATCAAGGGAGAGAAAGACTTGTACAATAAAAACTACAAAACATTGTTGAAAGAAATTAAAGAGGACACAAATAAGTGGAAAGAAATGTTCTCCCTTTTGTGTGGTACATGTTGGTACCCTATATGTTGGTTAACCCTTATATTCAAACAAGTGCTTAGCCTGTCCAGCTCTGACCACAGTCATCTACAGGTTAATAGAATCACTTTACAATAGTCAATGGGTAAAAATGCAACCTCGTAACTAGAGGAAGGAGGTTAGGTGGGTGGCTTGATATGAAACAGAGAACCTGAAGAGATACAGTGGAGAAAAATGATAAAGAACGGACTGGAAAATAAAGAATCTGGGGAAAGAACTGAAATTTAGGGGAAGAAAAAATTGATAAAGTTTATCTTGCTGAACCCAATGAAATGCCTACAGAAAAGTAAAATTTTCAGAACATTCTAGACCAAGGATTTAAATTCAATATAGCGATTTAGAGATATCAAGGGTAGATTATGAGATTTATCTATTCCTTGAGCCAAGTGTTACCATTGGAAGCAACTCAGTAAGGGTCCTGAGGAAGGGAAGGAGCAGTGATGGTTATTACCTAACAGAGTAAAACCTTAGGAAAGAAAATCGATCTTACATAGTAATATTAACTACAGTGATACTGCCAGTCTAAACTTTGCCTGCTTCCATATATTTTACTCACAAAGAATCTTTATCCAAATGTAAAGTAATTTCTGTGCACTATACAATTAATTGAGATTGTGCTGATTCATTGGAAAGGAAAATCCAGGCCCTGTTCCTGGGATCTGAAGAAGCAAAGTGTCTTTAGTTCCTTGAATGATGCTTTTAGAAAAGACTAGTAGAAGAGTTGGAGGTTTCTTTTTTTTAAGTGTTTTCAAACACTTAACCTCATTATTTATTATGCCACATTTGTCTTCAGAATTTCCATCCTTTACAAAAGAGATTTTATTGTTCCCCATAAAACTGAGTGTGTCAGGAAGAAAGTATGAAAGTTAACCTTTCCCACCGACAAGCTTGATAAAGAGGTGACACTGTATGAGCAAAAGTAACATAAGGGATCTATAGCAGCAGTCAGCAACATTGTTTCTCCCCTTATCCCTTGCAGAACCTCTTAACAAGTAAACAAAACTGGTTTTGACTCTTCAAGGGCTCTTTCCGATGACCTCAGAACGAGTTAGGGAGAGTGGGATTGATATGTACATGATGCTACATTTAAAAATGAATAACCAAAACGACCTACTGTTTAACACAGGGAACTCAACTCTATAGTCTGTAACACCCTAATTATGAAAAGAATTTGAAAAAGAATAGATACATGTATGTACGTATGTATATGTATTATGTGTGTGTATATATATATATAGATATAGATATAGATATAGATATAACTGAACCATTTTGTTGTACAGCAGAAACTCACACAATATTGTTAATCAACTGTACTACAATATGAAATAAAAAGTAAAAAAAGAAAAGAAAGAACCACTGGCATGCTTAGAGTCAGTGGGGATAATGGAGGCACTCCTTACAGAAACAGTGGCAAATATTTGCTTCTCAAAATTGGAGGGTTAGTCTGACTTAGGAAAAATACCATATAATCAAACCAAATTTGTTGTTTATCTTTGTGGCAAATTGAAATCTATTCATGAAAGAACTCTCTAGCTGCTAAAAAAAAAGCCCTCTGATACGGAATTGGATTTCTTATGACATATGTTTGCTATAGATATTGTCTGGCTTCCCAATTTCTCATAAGAAAGGCCTTAGGGAAAACACAAATAGCCATGCTTGAAATATTCTGACTGTGCTTTATTCATCCTTCTAGCTGCCTTGCTATTTCCAAAGCTCCAATTACAATGAGTTATGCTCTAAGGAGACAGCTTTTACAGTTAACAACTCTTTAAAAAGCACCAGTGATGCTGAGCCAACAGGTAACTTCTTTGGCATGTGAGTTTTATGACTCAGATGGCATTTTCTATATCATGTCCATTGCTTCACAAGGAATTGACATTGAAGAATCAGTATGTATCACTCAATCAAAGAGCATATAATGGTGATAACTGTTTCATTGATGCCCATGCCATGAACCTCTATAGAAAGAATAGCCTCATTTTTAGTCATGAGGAAAACATATTGATGCCCTTGAAGAGGACATTTTAATAATGGTTGCATTGTACAGTTGAAAAGCATCTTGTTCACCTCAAATATTTTCCCAGACAACTTCATTTAATTCTCAAACTAACATTTTAAGATAGAAGAGCAATTGTGACCTCAATTTTACAGATAAAAATAATAAGAGTGCTTTCACAATTACATCTTAGGTAGGTAGAACTCTTGTTATTTTCTCAGATTTGCTGATGAAGATACCAGGGCTTAAAAGGTTGCTCATACAGCAAGTCCCCAAGTATTTGTCTCTGGCTCTGCTCCTGCAAGTGCACTATTATCTCCTCTAGGAATTCTTTGAAAGCTGTGAGAATGTTTATCAACAATAGTTTGTGTGTGTGCTCGGTCATGTCCGACTCTTTGCAACCCCATGGTCTGTAGCCCCTCAGACTCCTCTGTTCATGGATTTTTCCAGGCAAGAATATCGGAGCAGGTTCCCATTTTCTCCTCTAGGGGATCTTTTTGACCCAGGGATCAAACCCAGTCTCCTGCATCTCCTGTATTGGCAGGGGGATTTTTTTACCACTAGCCCCACCGGGAATGCCCCATCACTGCCCCTACAGGTGTACTATTATTTCTTCTAGGAATTCTTTGAAGGATGAGAGAAATGTTTATCAATAATAGTTTAGGTAACTTCAACTGCGTTTGAAACTTTTTACTAAAGCACATATCTGAAACTCCAAGCAGTGTCCCACTAACCCATGGTGAGATTGATTAACCATGCCAAATGTGAATGCCAAATTTGTTAGATGTCAATCCTGAGGCAGAATTCCTTTTGGCAGCCAACTATTGCTTCTCCAGTCTCAATGTTTCATAAATACATAGACAGAACAGGAAAACTCTGCCTTTACAGCAATCTTCAGATAAAGGCATATCAATAGCAAGGTCCAAGATTGGCTTGGCATCATAGTTTACATCTATTTAATGTAAAATATGTAATCTTATATCTGTTCATTCTAGGTGTGGAGGTATTTGCTTCCTATGGAAGTCTGTAGTAAAGTCTAGCTGATGGTCAGGCCATAGATGTATGTTCTAAATTCACAAAGCAGATATTAACATCTGCCCTAACAATCTCTCAACCAACAAACATTTGCTGAACTTCTACTATTTACCAGTTGCAATACCAAGCATGTGAAAGATTTAAGCATGTATGAGACAGAACCCTTTAATTGTTAAGAATACCAAAAGAGCATATATGTGAAAGTCATTTAACATTCCAAGAATATTTATTCAGTTCAGTTCAGTCAGTCAGTCATGTCCAAATCTTTGTGACCCCATGGACTGCAGCACACCAGGCCTCCCTGTCCATCACCACTCCTGGAGTTTACTCAAACTCATGTCCATTGAGTTGGTGATGCCATCCAACCATCTCATCCTCTATCATCCCCTTCTCTCCCACCTTCAATCTTTCCCAGCATCAAAGTCTTTTCCAATGAGTCAGTTCTTCGCATCAGATGACCAACGTATTGGAGTTTCACCTTCAACATCAGCCCTTTCATTGATTATTCAGGACTGATTTCCTTTAGGATTGACTGGTTGTATCTCCTCGCAGTCCAAGGGACTCTCAAGAGTCTTCTCCAGCACCACAGTTCAAAAGCATCAATTCTTTGGTGCTCAGCTTTCTTTATAGTCCAACTCTCACATCTATAATGACTTCTGGAAAAAACCATAGCTTTGACAAAATGGACCTTTGTTGGCAAAGTAATGTCTCTGCTTTTCAATATGCTGTCTAATTTAGCCATAGCTTTTCTTCCAAGGAGCAAGCATCTTTTAATTTCATGGCTGCAGTCATCATCTGCAGTGATTTTGGAGTCCAAGGACACAATTTCTGCTCTCATAGAATTTAAAAACCCTAAGTAAGCAAAATTCTACTATTATAATTTTTAGTAATTCTTATTATTACTATATTATCATTTACTGTTATTAGTGATATTTATGACAATAATTTGATTTATAAATTCATATTCAGATTAACATTCTTTTTCATCAGTATTAACAGCAAAAACCAACTAGTTAATAATAATCCACAAGACCTAATTTGATCTTTGCAAAGTACTACCATACACCTTGAAACCACATTTAAAGGTTCTAGTTTTGGGGGTTTTTTAATTCAAAAGGTGATATTTTGCTGTGAAGTCTTGGATTAAATTCAATCTTCTCATTATTATTTTTGTAGTGTATTGTGCTAGATATTAAAAATATATCTCTTGGCTATTCTTTGGTAGCAAAAGATTTATTTCCCTTACTATAAACGTGTATTGGCCTCATCAAACATGTGGATGAGGGCCTGAGGGAAGAATAGTGACCCGAGGAGGGAGGACCCGGTGAGATGCTAGAGTTCTGCTTCAACCTTGGTTAGCAGGTGGACCTGTGGACTTCTCTGGTGATCCAATTGAAGCCCCAGTGCAGCCGAAAATAGACTTACTTGTGCCTAAAAGTTGTTGTAAGAATTAAGTCTGAATGTAGAAGCACAAGCAAGTAGGATACAAGTAAAAGGGAGAAGAGCTTGGTGACGATGAGAAATATGGCAGCTGTACTGCCTCAGCGCAGCAATCAGACCCAGAAAACTAGAAACTTTCAATCCACGAATGACCGCACCGCTGGGACTGTTTTTAGCAATGAACTTTGCTCACCCCTTGCCCCGCAGACCTGGTATTTGAAGCAATCCGTTACATGAGTGTTGTGCTAAAGCTAAATCTGTGCACTGTCTCTGCATGTCTAGCTGAGTTGCTGGAGACAGATCAGTCTCCATGGGCAGAGGGCAGGGCAGGGGGGCACACAGCAGGGGAAAAGAGGGACAGCGCTTCATTAATCAACACTTTTAGACCAGGCCCATGTACTTTCTGGTGCCCTTCTACCCGCCCCCTCCATCAGATTATTTGCAAGCTTCTATCATTCTTGTTTTCATTTAGTGAAGGGGAAAAAAAAAAAAAGATTGTGTTTTGATCACTCTCCATACCACATCAAAGCAGAAAAGCTAGGTCACTGTGGCTACAAGAGAATAAACGCAGTCTAATAAGCCAGCTGTCATGTTTCCCTACAACACACAGCCACACACACCCACACGCACATACACACACACACTTTGGCCTTAGTGGAGTAGAAGGCTCAGGATCTCCTCTCTCCTCTGGCTGCTATGCCTTCAATGACAACTCAGACAAGCCCCTCCCCTAAGTGCTTTGGCTGTCTGGACTTTGCTGCTCCTGCCCTGCCCTGTCTCACTTCTGTCCTTTCCTTGTGGAACTGCACCCTGAATACGCATATGACTCAATCTGACCTTGTTTGATGGGGCTTCCAAGGTGGCTCAGTGGTAAAGACTCTGCCTGCCAATGCAAGGGACATGGATTCGATCCCTGGATCTGGAAGATCCCCTGGAGGAGGAAATGGCAACCCACTCCAGTATTCTTACCTGGAAAATTTCATGGAAAGAGGAGTCTGGTGGGCTACAGTTCATGGGGTTGCAAAAAGTCAGACATGATGGAATACACATGCACACACGACCTTGTTTGATATTTACATAAATTCTGAGTTTCTGTCAGATGTCCTGTATTTCTTTTGACATCTCTATTTTTACTACTAATAAATAACCACCTTTCTTCAAAATATAAATACCACGAAATGGCACGCAGACACACACATACACAGACTAAGAAGAGTATCACATTTTCAAATCCCAAGCTTGTTGTTATGCCATTAATGTCCTCCGTGCCATCTTGGTCTGAATGTGACCCATTTGAAGCGCTGGCCAATTTTACAGCTCCGTTGAGTCACATTTTAAGCCTCATTACTGGGCCTAAAATGATTTGCTTCGCCTCCCACTCTGAAATATAAGCTTTTTAAAAATAAAGTTCCACTATAAATAGAACTGTTCTGAAATTATATGTGGCACATAATTAAGTGGTACGCATTTAAGCACTCAGCTGTTTCATAATTCTCTAGGACCTGATGGTGCTGCATTGAAATCCAGAAAATACACTGCCCTTATTCTGGGCACCATCAAACCAGTGAGAAAGGCAGCCACAGATTTAGTTCATCGGGGTGTGGTTGCATAAGCAACATTTAGAAGCAGGGGACCCTACACCAAATGTGTTTTCTTTCTCCACGCGGAAGCATCACAGCATCAGTACAGTACCTCGAATCTTGGCTGCCCCTCCTAATGGACAAGGCCTGACCTTTCTTCCTGCTGCCATAGTAGCCTGTGCATCTGTTGATAAGCATCAGAAAATTTTACAGCTCAGGCCAGAAGTAGAACTTCTCCCTGGGCAGCAAATCTACGGACAGGCGCATGGGTTTTTCTACCCTTGGCAAACTTGCAGCACAGGGCCGGAAGAACAAGTAACAGAAGAAAAAGATGGCAAAGTCTCTTACCTGTGACAGCACATACAGCTCCCCTTTCCTCTGCAGAGTGCCAACCACAGTTACATTAGCAGGCTGCTAGTGTTATATCATCAATATTTAAAGGGGGAAAGGGACAGGTAGAGAGAGGGAGGGAGGCTTGAGAAGCCAATTTCATTTCTGAAAGAGGCCAGAGAGTATCTTCTTTCCTTCTATCGTGACTAGTTGCTTGTGAGCCTTGGGACTGAATGCCACAGCCTAAAGCAAGCCTTTTCTGCGCAAGAATGGGAGTGCGAAAAGGAAAAGAATGGGACAAAGAACAAAGAAAAAAAATGAAAAAGAGAACAGAGTGGGGAGAAAGAAAAAAAGGAAGCAGAAGAGATGCGCATATGGCAAGAAAAAGAATAAAGCGAGGGCAAGAACAAAGAAGATGATCACATGGAAAAGCAGAACAGTAAGAAAACAGAACTGAATTGATCTAAACATAATCAAGCATTTGTTCAGGAGTCTCAGAGGAAGATCTTCCCAAACAGAGCAAAAAAACAGACATGAATGGGCATTTATCTCTGTGAACACTGCCAAGTGGTACATCATCATGGGAGGTACCTTGACCTGCTTTGGCCAAGGGAAGAATTATCAGAACATATTATTCAAGGGCTGAAAGGGAATTTTGTTGTTGTTTAGTTGCATCCAACTCTTCTGTGACCCCATGGATTGTGTATAGCCCACCAGGCTCCTCTGTCCACGAGATTTCCCAGGCAAGAATACTGGAGTGGGTTGCCATTTCTTCTCCAGGGGATCTTCCCAACCCAGGGATCAAACTCATGTCTCTTGCATTGGCAGGCGGATTCTTTACTGCTGAGTCACAAGGGAAGCCTGAAAGGGAATTTAGAGGGCATTTAATTCAATCTCCTATTTGATATAATATTTCACTACAACTTTTCAGTTAAGTAGCTCTCCACTCTCTGATCATTTAAAGTGAGGAGTCACTGTTTAACAAGTTGTTGTGTCCATTGTAGATAATGCTCAGATTTAGAAAGACCTTCCTTCTTTTGAATAAAAAAATTCTTCCAAAAATTTCCAAAAGTTTTTTCACTGCAAACTTTATTTCTTTGGCATGAAAATTAATTTAAGCTATTATCTTTAAGAAGTGGAAGGCTCAGGAAGTTTTTCTTGTTACCTCTTCCTTAAATGCCTAAAAAAATTTAGGTAAAGGACTTGTTGTAAGAATAGAGCTATTACCAGAGATGTAAGTGAAGAATTTGGGCTTGGTTGTTAGGGACAATTCAGTAGAGTCTAGACATCAGAGTCCTCTCTCTGTCCCATTGTCTCTGCGGGGCCCAGCAAACATTTATTTACCAAACATTTGCTTTTTCATCTCAATGTGAATGATCTTCTTCTCCTTTGAAATTCCAATCCACTACTCCTAACTTCCTCTGTAGCTGAAGATGATATTTAAGGTGAGGATTTCTGTTGTTTGGCAAGTTATTCAGTTTTCCTGGGTCTCTCCCATATATACATGCTATTAAACTTTTTTTTTCCCCAAGATTTTTGTTTTTTGATGTGGACCATTTTTAAAGTCTTTATTGAAGTTTTTACAATATTGTTTCTGTTTTATGCTTTGGCTTTTTGGCCATGAGGTATGTGGGATCTTAGCTTATTGACCAGAGATCCACCAGCAACCCCTGCATTGGAAGCTGAAGTCTTAACCACTGGACCACCAGGGAAGTCCCCTAAACTTTTGTCTATTTTTTCTGTTAATCTGTCTCTTGTCAATTTAATTCTCAGAGCAACCAGAGAACTTAGAAGGGCAGAGGAAAAATGTCTTCCTCTTCAGTACTTCCAATGGTGTACTTCTGTAGACACAAAGAAAATAGAAAAAAAAAATACAAAGAAAAGGAAGAAAGTGAGGAAAAGCATAGTGGAAGATCACATGTTAACTAAAAATAATGTATAAGAAAAAATGAAAAATATTAAAAAGGGGGAAATTTTGACTGAAGAAAAAGGAAAATTGAAAATAAAAGATTATATGAAGGTATCTGCCATTGAAGGAGGAGAGATAGAAACAGAAGAGTGGTTTGTCTTCTAATTAATTTTAATTTAATATTTCTCTGATGACTTTTATATCTTTCTCAGAATAGAACTTTATTGTGCTAGAGAATAATGGTAGCAGTTTAAGTATCTTTTGTGTTATAATTCTGAAAGTGTTATTTTTCTATAATTTTCCAAACACAGCCAAAATCTCTACAATCCAGCTTTTGATTCAAGAATGAAGAAGCTAAATTTGTGATTCTTCTTTCTAACATAGTCATTACATGGTTAGAGATATAGTAATTGCTTTTTTGTTTTTCAAGTGTTAGTGATTTTCTGTACTATAAATAACTGGATATTCTCTAGTTGTTCATAAACAACTTCCAACTGGGGTCCAAAATTATAATGGACTTGGCTTGATACGGATTTATGAATTGCCAGCATCTGAAATCTATTAAAAAAAGAAATTTTATCTACTGACCTGTTTCTAGTCACACATTCCTGAATTTCCAAATAACTTGAAAATGGCCTATTCATTTGTATTTATAGAGCAAATAAATACATCCTTATAGAAACAATATTCATTTTAAATTTATTCCCTACACAATAATAAGGAAGTCATGAATATACATTGTTACTGCAGAAGGAATTTCTTTACATGCAATACATTAGATAAAAGAACTGTGAATACAATGCCGTAATAAGGAGATTATTGTTCACTTGTGGGGTTTTAAAAAAGTTTGATTTTCCTATTTGTCAGAAATCTTTGAGTTAAAGAAACGTTTGAGAGATCAGTACTGCTGATGAATGCTCTTAAGATATTATTCAAAATAAAATGCTTTGTTATGAAACCCCTCCAACTTCTATATAAAATCCATCTAATCAGCTTGAGTAAACTCTTCTACATGAAAATTACACAGAAAAATCCATGTGATTGCATCATTTGGATGTTAATTGAATACAAAAATGTCTCCTGTGGTCTTTTATACTCAAACATTTTTCATCATTTGTTTTTTTTAATTTTGTAGCTCTTCATGAAAATAGCAGCATATTGAGAAATCCAAAAAGAAATATAATCTTCTCCTGTGTTAGGAGGACAGATTTGAAATCCAGGAGAGGAAACATTTTTTTCACCAAACGGAAGTACAAAGCAATGAGATTTACCTGTTTAAAGAGATATAATTCACTCACATAAATGCTAACCATAAAGGAGTATTGTCATTGGATAAACTACTCATATGCTGTGATAACTTTTGAGACAGTTCCTAAGGTCTTATTAATGTTAGTGGCTGAAATTTTTCAGGTTAAAGAGTAACTATAGTACTGAAAGCGACCATCTTCAATAAGTCATATTCTCTGATTCCAGGATTCAATCTGTTTGCTTCTTTCTACATTTGCATTTCTGACACCCAAACTGGTGATCTTATTTATAAAGTGCATGATGATTAGTATAGAAACTAGATTAATCCATATCAACATGGATATTCTGGTAACTTTGCTGTTTTCTACACTTTGTTTTCTCTGAGAGTTGAGTTGTATTGAAGAAGAGACCTTCTTACCTTTATCTCTTTCAATTTTCTACCAATGACGCTTTTTCCAAATTTTACAAAATACTTTCTGCTGCTTTAGTTTTGTAGCCATTATCCTACTTAATCTGTGACTTTGCCCAGACATTCAACTTTTCTGGCTTCTGTCTTCAAAAGAGACCTTGCTAGGATTACACATTAGCCTAGAATCTTCAAGAGCCTCTCAAGAGCCCTTGCCATGTTGTATCTTGAAGTCTGGTCTAGATCCATAATTACTCATTCATGTTTTAAAAGTCCAAAAATTATTTTACAATCTGCAAAAATTTTCAAGGTGGAACAAGACAGATGTAAATGATCACTAAACATTCTTTTAAGGAGATTAGGTTAATCTATACTCATACTGATGTCATTTTTACAAAGACTATAAAATGGTATTTTTATTAAAGAACGCCATGATGTTTATTTTCTTAAAACAAAATAATAGCTCTTTCTAGAAAGCAATATTGCAACATCAGGAATAATTTCTTTCTCTACTGAAAAATAACAAAAGGAAAAGCAGTTTTTTTGGTAGAAGTGCCCTGGAGTTGATATCTTCTTTTATGTGGAGAAAATAGATAGGCTGCAAAGTTTTTAAGGAAAATAAATTATTTAACTCATTCCCATGTGACTCAGAGCTTCCTTGGTAGTTCAGATGGTAAAGAATCTGCCTCCAGTGCAGGACACCTGGGTTCTATCCCTGGGTTTGAAAGATCCTCTGGAGAATGACATGGCAACCCACTCCAGTACTCTTGCCTGGGAAATCCCATGGACAAAGGAGCCTGGTGGACTACAGTCCATGGGGTTACAGAAGAGTTGGATACAGTTAGCAACTAACCAATAGCAACAAATATTCTGGGTACTTTTCTAGGATCAGATGAAATACTGCTGAATAAGACATAGTCCTAACTATGGCTTGTTTGTATTAGTAGTGTCAGGAAGGAAGAAATTTTCCTTTACCTTTCTAGGTTCTTCTGGCTGATCTAGAAATTAAATTGACATGAGACAGATTACAGAAGAAAAATTTAGAAATATGTACATGGGAAGTGAACCGTATAATTCAGATTGGGACTTGAACCCACACCAGGCCTCAGCACTTAATGAACCTTAATTTCTTGATGTCTCATAGCAGAAAGAATTCAATGAGAGACAAAGTAATAGATAAGAACTGGATTTATTTAGAGAGAAACACTCCACAGACAGAGCGTGGGCCATCTCAGGAGGAGATTGCAGCCTCAAAATATGGCATGGTTAGTTTTTATAGGAGTGGGTGATTTCATAGGCTGAGTGGGAGGATTTATTCCAACTATTTTGGGGAAGGGGAAATATTGACAGGAATGGGCCTCCGCTCACTTTTCGGTCTTATGGTCTGCCTTGGAGCTATCGTGGTGACTGTCAGTTAGTCATTTCAGTTGCTCAGTCATGTCTGACTCTTTGCAACTCCATGGAGTGCCGTACATCAGGCTCCCCTGTTCTTCTGGAGTTTGCTCAAACTCATATCCATTGAGTCAGGGATGCCATCCAATCTTCTCATCCTCCTCTGTTACCCCCTTCTCTTCATGCCCTCAGTCTTCCGCAGCATCAGGGTCTGTTCCAGTGAGGTGGCTTTTCACATCATGTGGTCAAGGTATCACATTGCTTTGTGCAATTTGAAAATCTGGGGCTATTTCTATGCTCTTAAGCCTTGAGAATTCCTGTCTAGTAGATGAACAGGAGCTTCAAATTTTAACCTGATTAGATGAAATAAGACAGATAATGGTGAAATGGCCTTAGATTTTAATTTCTACATTTAAAAAAAAGAATCAAAATGAAGTTGATTTTCTTAAGCCTTCAGCAACAATAACATACATCCAGAAATTCTGTCTGAGGTCTTTTGCCAAGTCTGTGACATTGCAAAACCTGTTTCCCACTCAGGTCTGATTTTAGAAAAAAACACAAACTCTGTGTTGAACTTGACAGATTTCAGAAAGAAACTTGAACCAAAAAAATCTGCTGTCACAGCACTGGAAATTCAGTTTTTTAAATGTCACCCTTTCATTCATTTAATCATAGCTCCACAAACATTTATGGGTATCCTACTGTGAGCCAGGCACTTTAGTTGAAGTAAAAGATCTCATGGTACTGAGGAATGAAGTGGGAAGACCTGATAAAAACTGTGATTAAGCTGAGACTTAAAAAGTATTTGGGCCAGACTATGTATTTCATGTCTTACTCCTATAAGCATGAAAGTACCAGATAGCCTGTGCCTAGTGGCCAGAGAGTCTGGGGCAGCTAAACCACGTTCAGAATCCGAGCTTGATGGAAGAAAGGAATAGTCACTAAAATTAGGGTAAAAGCCTTGCAGTGAAAATTGCAGGTGCTGTCACCTAGTTCAGAAACAGTCTTTTTTTTTTTTGAGAGAAAGCCATTCCTAGTGGTGAACTGTTCAAGAAATGAAAACATAATACTCCACCCAAACTCCTGCTGTATCAGCTGGGCATGTCTTTTGCTATCTATTCCCAGCTACTGTTGGTTGACCCCTAATAGCCCTGACATGAGTAGAGCCCTAACCCACTAATTTTGTTACTGCTTCTGGGTACATTGCAATCTCCAGCAGCCTGTCCCAGGGAATAGAATTTGACAAGGGCATTGCCCACATGCTGCCAATCAGTTAGCCAATGGACACAAAGAAGAAGACCCTCTTGGTGTGCATCAGGTGCCATGAGATTTGATGTCATCAGACATCTCTGAAGGAGATCTCGTGAAGTTAAATCTCTTTATTCTAATCCAAAGATGAAACAGTAGGATTGTACCCCACAAAGAAGCCAATGATTTTTTACAAACAACTGGATAAGTATCAGGATTATAACATCTAGTTATAAATAGAGTTAATTGTTAAACATACTTAATTTAAAACCTATACCTAAGTGTTTATAGTCATGGGAAAATGCTTATGCTAGATTACTAAATGAATAGAGAGCAGCCTACAAAGGAAAATATCAACAGCATTTTTTTTTAATTGTGGAAGGACTCATCAAAATGTTTAAAGTGGTAATCTTTTGACAATAAGAATAGGTAATCTATTGACAGAAGTATCTTTTCTTCGTGATTTTCTGTTTTCAAGTGGTTTTTGTTGTTGCACTGAGGACTTTAACATCAGAATGCCATATACATAAACACTTTGATAGAATTAAAGAATTCAGTACTGGAATCATGTACAGAAGAAACATGTATGTGAATTTTGGCAATGGTATGGAAAAGTGGTCACCGGACACCTTCAGTGTCATAATTTCATTTGGAATTGGAAATTGTTTGTCATTAAAAAGTAAAATGTATATGGAAGCAATGTTTGCTTCATCAAGCGAGAAGGAAAATACCTCTAAACTCTATTTCAGGCAAAATACAGTTAAGGCCTGTTCAGCCTGGTATCCTTTGCTAATAGGTACTGTAATAAAACAAAACATGGACATGCATTTTCTTCTGATATGTGCTGTTTCACATGTGCCATCGAGCGCATTTTGTAGACCTCTCTGGCTTTGCTTATTTCAGAACACCAGATGGACTGGAAGCACACAGCGTGCTATGAAACATTTAATCCTCCTGCTCAAGATTTGTTCCGACAGATTCTACTCCATAATTTCCATTAAACTACATCATAGTCAATACCATTATGGAATTAACCCATTGCCAGCAAATGCAACGGTTGGTAACTTTTATTACAACAGCAACAAATCTACTGACACTGAGCCAGGATTCTCAGAATGCTAATTTGAGTAAATTTGGACCCATCTTTTATTTTATATTATTAAGAGCCCAACGATTGATTATTATCATTTTGGAAAACTTTAGTTTGACATGAAAACAGGGAGAGGTTAATGGAATTCTTGTTGCAGGTATGCTTGTTGACTCATTAGATTATGCTCTTGGAATAAAAGTTCACACAACACCATAGATTTTCTCCAACATCATACTTTTATGCAACTCCTTGGGACATTGTTAAAATGTTAGTCTTTTATATTTTTAATGTAAAACCATCAGTGAAACAGTAAGAATGTCTTTTAATTTAATTCACTTGTAAATAATGCATTATACTTCAAAACTAGGTTAGACAGAAATCTAGTCTATATAATCTCTTCTTAGAGAAGGATACAATTTTAACCTCAGTATTAGTTCTAAGCTATGGTTAATGCAAAATACTTTTAGCATCTTTCCCTTCAATATTAAAAACAACAGCAGCAAATGAAGGAAATAATTTAAAGCATGAAGACATTATTACATTTCTACTGCAAATTACTACCTGAGAGATTGCTGAGGCTTTTTATAAAGCATTTAAGCATATAAACACACTTTTTCATCCCAGAAT
The DNA here is from genome assembly GCA_007570785.1 of Antilocapra americana. Lineage (NCBI taxonomy): Eukaryota > Metazoa > Chordata > Mammalia > Artiodactyla > Antilocapridae > Antilocapra > Antilocapra americana. Next base: position 327,740 of record ML662497.1, read on the forward strand.
TATCGTTTTCATGTTTTCACACATCCTGTAAGCCATAATTCCTTTATATGCAATGTGACTTGATCTGTGAGAAATCAGGAAAATAGTTTATCACTAAAGCCAGTCTCTTCAAAACCCATACTGGTTCAGTCCTTGGGGGTATTCCCTTGGGGAAGAGGAGTTTTGTAGCATCCTCCGATTGGAATATTCTCAAATGTCCTTGACCTGTGATAGAAAGAATAGGAAAAAAGAAAAGTTAAGTCTAACTTCTGTGCAAAACATCTTTGGCAACCTGTAGAACAAAGTAGCACCGTTACATTTTCATGCAGAGCTAATGTTACTGAGAAGTCATCCTGGAAGGACAGTTGCATTACAGAAGCTGTACAGACCAATGCGAAGCACACTGCATTGTGCTGGCCTCTCACTGAGAGGCCATTGGTGGAGTCTCCTGAGTACATACAAAGTGACTTAAACTCTATTACAAGAATCTTCCTGGATGGGAGTCTTAGGACAAACCATAATGTCAGTGAAATTCAGTGTGGACAATCTTTTCGGAACTTCAACTTGAGGTCCTTAAAACCTAGGAGTCTAAAGTTACTCCCTAGGTTCAGATATAACTATTATTTCTTGACTGTACCACACTTTTTTACATACATTATAACCATCTCATGGGTCTCAAATCTGTTTGCCATTTGCAACTTCCAAGTCTTTGATCAGTGATAACAAACAGAATAAACAAACTCGTGATGAAAAAAAGAACCCTTCATCTTTTAAAGATTCTATGTAAGCACTTTCTGGGATAGTTGTTTTACCACTGCAGCCAATAGAGAAAATTTTAGTAGAAAGAACTTTAGAGAAGCAAGAGGTAGAGAAGTAGGGAATAGATCTATGGAGGGATACTGTGAATAATGACTTTCTTTTCAGAGGATCTGCCTCAAATAATAACCTACAGATTGTGACACACTGATTTTGTTATGTGTGTGTGTGTGCAAGCTAAATCAGTCATGTCCAATTCTTTGCCACCCTTTGGACAGTAGCCCACACCTCTGTCCATTGGATTCTCCAGGAAAGATTACTGAAGTGGGTTGCCATGCCCTCCTCCAGGGGACCTTCCTGACCCAGAGATCCAACCTGTGTTTCTTATACCTTCTGCATTGGCAATTGGGTTCTTTACCACTAGCACCACCTGGGAAGCACTAATTTTTTTATACATGCTTTGTACTATACAATATATTGTATTTCCCATATACATATAGATCTCTCTCTCTCTCTCTCTCTCTCTCTCTCTCTCTATATATATATATATATATATATATATATATATATATATATATATATATATATATGGCTTCCTCAATGGCTCAGTGGATAAAGAATCTGCCTGCAATGTAGGAGACACAGGAGACATAGGTTCAAACATCCCTGAGTCAGGAAGATCCCCTGGGGAAGCAATGGCAACCTACTCCTGTATTCTTGACTGAAAAATCCCATGGATAGAGGAGCCTGACAGGCTACAGTCCACGGGGTCACAAAGAGTTGGACATGACTAAAGGACTCAGTGCACATATATTGTCATACGTATATTGCAGTATGTTGTTTTTGTATATGTTATTATGCTGTAATATACAGTGTAGTATACGTATAATGGAATAAACTGTCATAATTTGTGGATTATTATTTGAGACAGACCTTTTGAAAGGTGTTCCCTTCTTACAATCTCCCTCCATGGATCTTTTTTTTACCTTCAGTTCAGTTCAGTTCAGTCACTCAGTCACATCTGACTCTTTGAGACCCCATGGACTGCAGCATGCTAGCCCTCTCTGTCCATGCCAACTCCCTGAGTTTACTCAAACTCATGTCCATTGAGTCAGTGATGCCATCCAACCATCTCATCTTCTGTCGTCCCCATCTCCTCCTGCCTTCAGTCTTTCCCAGCATCAGGGTCTTTTCCAACGAGTCAGTTCTTCTCATCCTGTGGCCAAAGTATTGGAGTTTCAGCTTTAGTATCAGACTTCCCAATGAACACCATTAAACTACATCCTAAAGGACTGATCTCCTTTAGGATGGACTGGTTGGATCTCCTTGCAGTCCAAGGGACTCTCAAGAGTCTTCTCCAACACCACAGTTCAAAAACATCAGCTCTTCAGTGTTCAGCTTTATTTATAGTCCAATTCTCACATCCATACATGACTACTGGAAGAACCATAGCCTTGACTAGACAGGCTTTACACACACACACAAAGACATAGCCATGCACTGCCATGTATCAAAAGGGTTTGATAGTGCTACACAGTAAAGCTGAGTCTCTTCTTGTGAACCATTCCTTTCAGAGCAGGAAGGGATTCCTGGGGTCAATGATCCAACCCTCTTATTTTCAGATACAGAAACTGAGAAATTGAGAGGTTAAATATTTTCCACGGCAAACAATCAGTTAATGGCAACGTCTGGTCTAAAAATCATGAATGTTGACTCCTAGCCTGGGAGTTTGTAGGCAAGTTTGACCCGGCCTGCAAGTTAAACACTCCTGGATTACCGAGAAATCATTTTGTAAGTCATTAAGGTTTTATTTCTGAGCATCTTAGAAGCAATTTCATCAGTGGTGCCTTAACAGGACTTGACAGTTAGTGGAGTTTCTCAAAATGCCCATTTTGGTCCTCAGGGAAGTTCACCAGCAAGAATAATCTAGTTCATTGTGTGCAAAGCAGCATAAAATACCATATATTTTGAAAATAAAAATATCATCTTACAAATGAATGCTTCTGAAAGAAGCTCTAAAACACAAACAGATGGTTTGTGTATCTTAGAAATACATAGAGTGATAGTTTTTTTCTTTGTGGAATTATTAGGAAGCAATTCAACACTAATATCTTTTCTTCTCTAAAAGTAAAGTTGTTGATTAGGGGAATACTGCAGAAATTATTAATATCTTTGGATGTCAGCAAAGCATTGGATGGTCATCTGTGATATAATAACAGAGAAGAACAAAACCAAATAATATTAGAGGTAAGTTGATACATAATGGATTAATTATTATTGTAATTATTGATAATAATAATTATTATTTTCAAGGAAATAGATTTATGTCATCTAGGGAAATCATTCACATCCATCAAGTTTCTGTTTGAAAATATAGACAAAATTTTTATCAGACACTATGATTATTATTATTGACTCATTCCGAAAAGATATCTGACATAGTTTTCAATGATAACCATACTAAAATATGAAAACATTGTTTAGAACAAGGAAAGAGAATTAAGACAATGTGAGAAAACTGAAGGCAGAACGAGATTAGCACTCCCAATATAGGCTGCAAATGCCATTCATTCTCTACAGAGCAGTGGGCATGTCACTTCATTTCTCAGAAGTTCACAATTAAAGAGTTTTAGAGCTAGGTATTTAAGTTTAGTTGTTTCATCTATTTAAAAAGGAATATTAATAATACCTTTCTCATATGGTGAAATTGAAGATTGAATGAGATAATGCCTTTAAGCTCTTTAACACAGCTCTAGATGCAAAGTATATAGTTCAATTAATATTTGTTGAATCAAAACCCCATGTATAAAATTTATCAAATTATATTTCTTTTAGCCCTGGAAACTGTGGGCTTGAACCCCTTGCTTCTTGAGGAGAACCTCAGCAGTTACGATTTCCCTCCCATTTTTGTATTGCCTACCCAGGGTTGTGGGTCTCCACTCTCTACCTGCCTTATTGTGATTTTTTCTTTATATCCTTTGATGTGGAAAATCTTTTCAACTAGTCTTCATTTTGTTCTCATCCATAGCTGTTCTGCAGATAATTGTAATTTTGGTATGCTCATGAGAGGAGGTAAGCTCAAGGTCTCCCTACTCTGCCATCTTGGCCACTTTCCTCATAAAATTAGAATTCAAATCCAATCAAACTATAACTCAAATATGGGGGGAAAGCCACTGGAAGATTTTACATAGAAAGTTTACCTCTTAAGCACACTTTCTAGAAAAAAATTACTTAAGGATGTACTCTAACAAAATGGGAGTTGTTCTTTTTTGGAAAGCAGGGTGTACACTACAAGAAACAGTATCAATAACCTAGGAATATGAGAAAAAGAAATCCCAGAAAGAGCTCTGAAGCTAGACTAGAAGTCAATTTAGATTATAACAGAAAATCAGAAAATCTTCGAAAGAATGACATAGAGAAGGAAATAGATTTGAATATGTAAACTGCATGTTCAATTAAGAATCTTAAATTTCCTAATGACAAGACAAAAATATATTTTATATGGAGTATATTAAATTCTATCAACTAATAAAATATGAAATAAGAAAGGCTGGGGGAAATGACAGCTGTAAAAGCAACCACTGCTCAAAACCAAAATAAAGATTTTGGATACATTTTGAATAAATAATGGGGAATGAGAAAAAAATAATCCATATGAAATTGCTTTTTGGAATATTTTTCTTTGATTAGCAACTTTAAAGCAGTATAAAGTAATATTTTCTTTATAAGTACAATCACATTATTAATTCTTCACTGAATAATCATTTATGTGTTTATAACATTGGACTGTCTGGTTGCTTTTTTCAAATTTTGCAATCAATATATAAATAAAAAGCTGACATTTTAGGTATAGTGTTAAAAAAGAATGTAAATATGAATAGTATAAACATTGACATTGCAAAAGCAATAATAACAGAACTGACAGAATTTGGAAGGGGAAGAGAGTTACAGAAGATGAAAGATGAAATCAGGATTATATGTTAATTTTATACTGTCTAAACTTGATAGTTCAAGAAATAGAGATTTAAGTGCATCATTTATAAATAAAACAACTAGATAAAAAACCCAAAACCACCAGACCCTGATGCTGAGAAATATTGAAGGCAAAAGGAGAAGAGGGCATCAGAAGATTAGATGGTGGGATAGCATCACTGACTTAAAGGGCATGAATCTGAGCAAACTCCGGGAGATAGCGGAGGACAGAGGGGCCTGGCATGTTGCAGTCCGTGGGGTCGCAAGGACTTGCTGACTGAAGAACAACAAAGTTGACAGTTCAAGAAATGGATACATAGTGTGTCATTTATAAATAAAACCACTAGGTGAACTAGAAATGGACATAAAACTAATAAAAGGAGAAAAAGGCAAGGGTCAGTAATGTTATTCAAAGTTGGTGAATCAAGAAGTAGATACATAGGCTATGTCTGTAATCCTCAGAAGGATTTTAAAACAACAGCTGAAATGGGGTGAAGTGGGGTGCAGAGTGGAGAGCTGCTGCTTTTCATTCTGAGTGCTTTTGAACTTTCAGGGCTTTGAGCATGTTGGTTAGCTTTATCTCAGTCCCCCTCTCAGAATCAACTGAGAAATGAAATATTAGCTTTATTGCTGATGAAACCTAATACATGTGGACGTACTGGGTTTCCTGTTTCTCTGTTCTTCCCTCCCTTCCCTCATGCACAGTCATTACACAGGCAGGCAAACTGCGTAACCAGGGATACAGTTTATCGTTGTGACTTTCCAAGATCTGAAAGAGACAAAGAGAAAAAGAGAAAAATACACACTCAGTATTTTCTTCCTTGTCTCATCAGAGGTATCAGTTTTTCTCTCACTCAGAGTTAAAGAAATGTTTCAGAAATGGAACTATTCCTCTGGAAATTAGATTTCACCAATGGAAATAAAAATGAAAGTTCTCGACATTAAGAATTTACTGAGGGCAGCTCAGTGTCCATCTTCATAAATCCACTCCTTAAATGCAAAACTCTATGTGCTTCTGAGAAAAAAACATATTTCAGAAATTCTTACTGGGAAAAAAATTATTAAAATTAACTCCAAATCATGCTACAACTACACTAAAAATTCATTCAACATTTCTTTTCTTTTTTTTTAAATTTTCTTTACTTTATTGTGTTGGTTTTGCCATACAGTAACATGAACCCGCCATGGATCTACACATGCTCCCCCTCCAGAACCCCCCTCCCTCCCCCCTCCCGACTCCCTCCCCCTGGGACATCCCTGTGCACCAGCCCTGAGCATCAACCCTGGGCTGGCGATTGATTTCACATATGGTAATTAACATGTTTCAATGTCATTCATTCAACATTTCTTTCCCACATAAAATTTTTCTCAGCCGTGTTTTCCAGTAAAGACAGGCAATTCCTCAGTCACTCTTATCATTGATTCTACACCCTCCAATAATTTCCTGTATCTAATTCCTCTTGAAAGTCATTTACTCTTTGAAATGTTGCCTTTTTCCCCTTAGGTTAGGCCATACTTGGTTCTGGCCATCCTTTCCGATTTATTAATGAACACAATTTGCCACTTATTGAAGTCTCATCTTTGAGAACTATTATATTTGAATTCATCTTCTTTTACCTTTCATGACTGTGTAGCCTTGTCACTCCTAAGCTTCTAAACTTGTCACTAAAATTTTAACCTTTTAGGAAGGAAACTATTTTCCTTTTATTCTTCCATTTCTGTCCTTGCTCTAATTTCAAAATTTATTTTGAAATTTCCTTTGGGAAATCTAAACAAACTGGATTCTTACTGACAACTGTCTAAACTACAGTCTGCTTATATTCCTTAACAGTCCATCAGTGATTATAATAATTGCATTGATTTAATTCTGCCCTCAGCCCAAAAGATAATATCTTTATAGCTCTCTCTCTCTTCTTTTTTTTTAATGTTGGTAAATCCCTTTATGGTGAACCTAGATGCTTCAGACTGAAACATTTATATGTTCACTCCAATATTTATATGCTGAAGCCTAAACCCCTATTGTGACTATATTTGGAATAAGGAAATAATAATTAAATGGTGTCATAAGGGAAGGGCCCTGATCCTCTAGGGTTTGTATTCTTATAAGAAGAGATATCAGAGAATCCTCTTCCCCCTCCTTGTCATGTAAGAACACAAAAAAGGTGAACTGTCTGTAAGCTAGAAGGAGGGCCCTCACCAGAATTGCATCTACTAGACTTTGATCCTGGACTTACTTTGAACCTCTCAAACCATGAGAAGATAAATTTTAATTGTTCAAGTTGGTCAAACTATGGTATTTTGTTATGATAGTCCAAGATGACTAATACACAAAACTCTGGGTCTCTGAAGTATAAGATACAACTAGACCTTATGAAATGCAAAATCAACATGAACCCAGTGAGCGATGAATTTAAGACTCTGAACAAGAGCTTAAGCGGTCAGCTTTTTCCATAGTCTCTTCTTGACCCTGGGTAAGGTTCAAGACAGGATAACATAGAACAGAAAATTCGACCCACATCAAAGTGCCAACTCCCTATGCCAGGCCCTCCACATTTAAGTTAGAGTCTCACATACCTGGGCCCTGAGGCCATATGAATCTTATCTGCCTTCGCAGTATAGTTTTGGCCTGAAGTTCACAATAAAAATCAAAATAAAGAGAGCAAAACTGATTCCATCCACCAGTGCCAAGAAGATAAATTTCAAAACCTGCTTGATGGTATATTTCATTTTCTAATATTCTAACCCTGACTCAGCTGGACTGCCTTCCTGTAGAAGCTGTCTGTAGCTTGCTGTTCCCATTGAGTCATTTTTGCCATATCAACATGGATGGGTTATGCTAACTAAGATCCACAGTACCTTGGCTTATTAAAAACACTGTTGACTAATGACGAGTCAACAGTAACTTCAGAAGGCTTTATATCTCCATGTAGTATTTGTTCATCAAATCTTGTGGCCACATCAAAATTTCCAAGAACCATGCAATGGGTTTTCAATGTACCAAATAATCAAACACCTCTCTTTTCCTAGGAGTTAATTCTAAGAAAGAAATAATCAGACTTATAGAAATTTTATGAGAAAGCAAATTTGTAACAACACTAATATGTTAATCATTATCACAGTGCAGTGAATTTTGTGTTTGTTTTCCTGGATTTACTCAACTTTATGCATCAAACATTTCTTAATTTAACATTTGTTTTGTGAATAAAGAATCTAAGATGCCTAGAAAAAGAATCATTGCAATTTAAAGTGAATTTTTCTTTATCACATCCCTACTATTGCCAAAACTCAGTTAAAATACTCTGCCTCCAATGGGTCTGACAAACAGCTTGAAAAGCTCTTTATTTGGAATTAGGAAAACAATGGACTATCTGTGTCTGGCCAGATGTATGGTTATGATTACAATGCCATCTTCTCTTAAAAGAATGGCTACTTAACCCAGATGAAAGGCCATTCACAAGCATGCCCTAAATAAGTGGACACAACTGTTTTGAAGCTGTTTTGGCTATTGATGCTAAATTATATCCTCTTGCATGCTTTAGACTCAGAAATATTTGAGGAAAATAACACACAGACAAAAAAAGGGAATAAAAGCTTAACACGTTTCTATATTTTCTAATTTCCTTAGTCATTTATCTAGCAATTATTTACATTAGACTGAGGAGGCAAAGCTGACCCATATGTATGTATGTCCTCAAGGAATCTACTAGCTAATGAGAAGTACCAATATGCATATAAACAACAACAATGAAATAGATGCTGGAGTAAACCTTGAAATAAATACCAATGCAATGAGAAGAGAAGGGGGAGAGTGACAAACCATAAGCTCAAGACAAATTGTCCATATGGGTCGTTCTTTCTTTCTTTGTGTAGATAATGCTGCAATGGGCAGAAAGTAGTCAGTTGTACGATTCTAATGAGGATATAGAATATTCTACGAAGAGTGTCCTCTGCAGTTATGCATTACGGCAGTCCTAGAAAAGAAACCATCCTTTACAAACACCCCCATGTGGTGGCTTAGAATCACCACTTCTTAGGCCTGTCAATAATGCTTTGGGTTGCAAAAGCTTAGTGTATGATTATGAAAGACATCATTATCTCAAACTACAAAAACTGACATTAGACACTATTTCTCCTTGAGAAGTCTATTAGCAGCTCTCTGATTCTTTGTTGTCACGGAGAATCTGTTCTTTCTTTCAGAATACTGAAGAAGGTGAAGGAGAGACAATGCAAGTAACTTAAGGAAGGGCATGCCAGCTGCAGATGCTCAGACTTCCTCTCAGCACACAAGCTAACATGGGCTGTGGGGTGTCTTCCTACAGACCACCTTTTCAAATTGACGGTATCAAATAGCCTTCCCTGACCTCATGTATGTAACAGGGAGCACTCCTCACACAGCCTTGCCTATTCCGCTTAACTTTATTTTTCATTCATTAAGTTCACTTTTGTTTGTTGTTGTTTAGTTGCTAAGTTGTGCCTGATTCTCTTGCGACCGCATGGGGTTTCCTAGGCAAGAACACTGGAGTGGGTTGCCATTTTCTCCTTCAGGGGATCTTCCTGACCCTGGGACTGAACCTGTGTCATTGGGTCTCCCGCATTGCAGATGGATTCTTTACTGCTGAACAACAGACATATTTTTCTTCTTTGCTCCGTTCTGTTAGAATGCAGTTCCTTAAAGGGCAGGGACTTGGTCGTTTTTATTTATTGTTCTATTCTCCATGCCTGGACTGTTCAAGTGTAAATATTTGCTGAGTGAGTGAATGAATGCAAAGGGAGTACAGGGACACGGCTACTCTATCATTTTCAATGCATGTATGCAAGGCATGCATTGTGGGCAGTTCTGCCGTCCTGAAGTGGGACTTCTTGAACTCCTGCTATCTTATTCTTAATAGAGTAATGGAATCTAGGAAAAACTCCAGTGCTTGGCTTGCACTCTTATGAGGCTTTTTAGACATCCTCTGCTTCAGCTCGAAGTACTTTATTTTGGAGAATTAGCTTCCCAGCATGCAGCGTACCACTGTAAGTCTCTCCTTGCTGGTTTTTGGGAGTTATAGTCTCTGAATGAAGTAGGAATATGGAGATAGTTTTAGAAAAAACAGAAATTTCAAAGAAAAGGATATACTATTAGTATCCATGCTACTTTTTAAACTCACCTTTCTTAAAGCTCACTGGTCCTCTTACAATTTGTTCTCATTTTCCAAGACAATGGAATCTTACTCTAGAGCTGGTGGGGTGCCAAGGTTGGTAGAATAGACAGGGAAAATGATAAACATTTTTTTTTTCATTCTAAGTTTTTTTTTCCTACACCAAGAGCTACCTTTTGGTTCACTGCAATATATTTCATCTAGTCTCCAAATAAGTTAGGATGTAATATATATTAGCTATTTTGAGTAAAAGAAACTATTATAAACTCATATAAATTACTGGCAGTGCAATAAAACTGCATTAGAATATCAAATTCTATCTCATTGTGAGTGTATCTGTCAGAGTTCTCAGTTGCAAGCAACAGAAACTATCTCTAGATGATTTCAGCAGAAAAGGGACTTCTTTTCAAAAGAATCTCAGCATCACCAGATAAGCTGAAAACCAGGCATGGGAAAGAAAAAAGCAAGGTTTTTGCAGCCCAAAACTGAGGCAAAATCATTCCAGCTGAAATAGCTTTCGCTTATGATAAATCATTCCAAAATTTTAGTGGAAACCATTTGTTTAGCTTACAGCTTTGTGGTTTGACAATTAGACTGGATTCCTTTATGTGTCTGTTATCAGTTGCCAGTGAGCTAAATGGCTGTTTCTGATGGTTGTCTGATGGATGGAGGACATGATAGGTCTGTGTGATTCCCATCAACCCGCAGACTAGCCTGGGTTCATCTGTATACTTGCTACACATTGTGCCAAGGGAATGAGAATGACATTTCTTTTGACTTTACAAAAGACAGATATAATTTTCACCTACCATGACTCTTATTGTAGTTTAGCAGATCCTGAAAATGCAATCTTGGATTTAATATGTTGAATTTAAGCAATTCAATTCAATTAATTAATATCAATTAATCCTCTGCAAATGCAAATGTGCTGGCCCAATTCATAATTGTAAATGTAATAATAACCATAAATATGTCAGTCAATTTATGTGTAATAATTCTTTTGTTTACCTCTCTATTCATTTGTTTTGTATTTTAGTACTTTGAGTGATACTTGAAATAGATTTGGCACAAATATAAGCTTCTACTTGAAGTTAAAGGCAAATTCCAAAAACAAAAATTTCTGATTTTATAGGGCTTTTTTTTTAACTTCCTATATCATATAAATTTCACTTGATAAACAGTGTTCTTCTAAGTGAATGATCATTTGATATGTCTTGAAACTATATTTTCATGTACTTGTAATAAATTGAGAAAACAAATGATTATAATGCCTAGTTAATGAATTATTTTTCAAGACAGGCAAAATCTTTCCATATGAATTTTATAATCAGATTGTCAAGTTTCTTTTAAAAATATTTTGGAATTTTTATTAGGACTGCTTTGGAATTTATGGGTGGCTTCAGAGAGAACTGACAATTTTGTATTCTTATGTCTCACTCCACAAACATGGTATAATTCTCCATTTATTTAGGCCTTTAATTTCTACCATTACATTTTCTTAACTTTTACTGTGGATGAGAAGTCTTTGATTAATTCCTACAGTAACTTGGTAACTTTTTATTCCATTATAAATTAATAGAGCTACATCAGTTTCTTCTGGTTGTTTTTATGTGGTGTACTATTTCCTTTCTTTATACTTTAATTTTCAAAATCTTCTGTAAATATGATATAATTAATTTTTAAATTTGTATGCTAGTTCTAATGTTTTAACTAACTTAATCAATTTGAAGTCATGTAATTACATATATAATTATGTATTATATGTTGTTATTGTCTAGTCACTTAGGTTGTGTCTGACTCTTTGCAATCCCAAGGATTGTACCCCTAAGGTTCCTCTGTCCATGGGATTTTCTAGGCAAGAGTACTGGAGTGGGTTGCCATTCCTTTTCCAGGATTCCTTTTCCTGATCCAGGGATCGAACCCATGTCTCCTGTATTGCAGGTGGATTCCTTACCACTGAGTCACTGGGGAAGCCCATGTATTATACACTGCACATCATGAATTATATGCTTATATCTTCCATTATCCTGTGTGCTTTTCTTGTTCTATCTGAAAATTTTTTCTTCACCTGATATGTCTATTTCTCTTTCTCCTCCTGTGATACAAACTAAAAGTTTAAAATACTGTAGATTTGATCCCCTCCTGATCATGTTTATTTTCCATCTTTACACTTTAATAAGGGTCTAATCTATTAAATCTAGCTATATAATTTTGAATTATATAATTTTTAGATAGTTCTTCTTCAAATCTGCAAAACTACATTTCATGAAAATTTTGAGTTTCAATTTTATCTCCATGAGAAGAATGTATTTGTTTTATTACCATATATGTCTGATAAGTCCAATATTTGAAGTTCTTTTGGGTCGGTTTCTGTCTACTGCTGCTCATTCTGATTCTTGCAAACTCATGCGCTTTGTAATTTTAAATGATTTGCTGGCCAATTTTATCTGAAAATAAATTAGAGATAAAATGTGTCACTTATGTTATTATCTTCTTCAGAAAGAATTTTATTTCCTGTTCCCAGTTACCCATGGACAGTTACAGGATCAAGGTATGAAGTTTCTCTTGAGTTACCCAGGTTGTCTCTATGAGGTATTTGCCCACAACAGGAGTGAGTTATGTTAGGCTCCTGCTTTTGGCAGTCACTGAGCTGCAGGTCAGGCCCCTCATCTCCAAAAATCAGCCCCAAAGCTGTCTATGGGGAATTCCTTCCTAGTTGCGCTAGTTCCTTACTTAAGTTTGAATTGCCTCCTCTCCATGGACAAATGTCCCCAATATTGACAAATGTCAACATCTCCACATCATCTCTTTGTATTGTTCACTCTCACTGGCCTAAGATTGGTTATTCTTCATCGACTTGTTGGCTATCTGATGCTGTTATGAGGATATATTCTCTATATTGTCTGTTGTATTTAGCAAGAGTGTTAGTCTCAACCACCTAAATCACCATTACAGGAAGCATTTCTTTTTCATTTATATCATTAGTGAATGAAAAGAAAAGAAAGAAAGTGGTCGCTCAGTCACGTCCAATTCTTTGCGACCCCATGAACTGTAGCCTACAGGCTCCTCCATCCATGGGATTTTCCAGGCAAGAGTACTGGAGTGGGTTGCCATTTCCTTCTCCAGGGGATCTTTCCAACCCAGGGATCAAACCTGGATCTCCTGCATTGTAGCCAGATGCTTTACTGTCTGAGCCACCAGTGAATGAAGGTAAGTATCAAATCACAATGGCATTTAGGTTCCATGGGATACGTGTTCTAAAATGATATAACAGATTTATCCAATGTTGTCAATATTTACAACATGCTAAAATTATATCTTTTGCAATCATTTAAACATATGTTAAAAATTGATACTAAACAAATTGGAAAAGGAAAAGCACTTTTCTGTATTATTTTAAGGAGCAGATGAGAAAATTTAGAAAACTGCTGTCTGTTTTCTGAGCATTTGATTTTGCATAACTTTCCTTAGCCTAGTATGAACTTGGTGAGAACACAAGTGCTCATTTATCTCTGTACCTTGAATAAAGTTGTTCTTTAATAAGTATTTATTGAATTATTAAATTTTGATTTGATTAATTACAGAGAGGCATATATATGTCAGGAGTAGCTACTTCTCCTGCACATTCACTATGTATGTAGTCAATATATATACTTTAAAAAATTGTATTGTGTATGATGACAGTGAGTAACTGGCATATGATGAGTCAATGAAATGTAATATTATTTCCACTGAATCTAGTCCTATTTCTTTCTAGTCAATACAACTATTAGTTTCAGTGTTTAAATGACAGTAAAACCAAGTTCCCACCTGTTTTTCCTGCAATATTGGTGAATTTACTCTAATTTGCAAGCTATATTAAATACCTTTGAAAGAATTCAGCACAGATTGAACAAATTAATGATATTTATTTGATGTGGCCTTTGCCATTTTATGACATTTAAGGCTTAACATTTTCTCTGAATAATATATGCAAAGGCAAATGAATGTCTCAAATTTAAATATATCATTAAAACTAGTACTTGACTATATTTTGTGACATATAAGGAAATATTTTTAATTTTCCTTAAATTTTTTAACATAAGCTTTAAACTCAAATTTGTGTTCAAATTTTTCTGTGTGTTTGAAGGCATGTCAGACGTTCACTGTGCTCATTGATTTCATGTCTCTAGAACATGACATTGAAGAATCAAACACTTTGATGTTGTAGTGGAATAGGATGTTGTTTGGGCTTCCCAGATTGCACTAGTGGTAAAGAACTAGCCTGCCAGTGCAGGGCACTTGAGAGATATGGGTTGGATTCCTGAGTCGGGAAGTCCCCTGGAGGTGGGCATGAAAAAGCACTCCAGCATTCTTGCCTGGGGAATCTCACGGACAGAGGTGACTGGTGGCCTAAAGTCCATAGGGTTGCAATGAATTGCACTAAACTGAAGCAACAGCACGCACACACAGGGTGTTGTTTAAGAACTCAGCCATGGGCAAGATGGGTGAGAATGGTATGTAAAGAAAAAGTTACAGTTCATTCTGAAGATGATAAGAGCAAACATGTGGGCTCAGAGTAAACTCAGAAACAAAAATTGGGAATAAGAATAGGTGAGGTAAAGCAAAATTGTGAAAGTTGTTGAATATCAGGAGTCAGCAATAGTTTCTGTAAAGTACCTAAGAATAAATATTTCAGGTTTTGTGAGGGATATAATCTATGTCACAAGTCCTCAACTCTGCCACAGGAGCACCAAAGCAGTAGCAGACAATACAGAAAGGAATGGGGGCAGTTGTGTTCTAATTACACTAGAAAAGAAGGCTAGATTTGGTCTGTGAGCTTTTCATTGACCAGCCCTGCTCTGGAGAGACCAAGGACCGCAGGGGCTGGTTAGTTGATCAAAAGGCTAAGTCCACTGCCAATTCCAGAAGAGAGAATTACAAATCTTACTCTTCCCCTGACATTTTGCTCCATTTGCGGCCATACCCTCATCATCCGCATTCCAACTCGGGTTAGTTTAAGGCTGCTCAGATTTCCTCAGTGACTCAGAATATCATAGTTCAGTTCAGTCGCTTGGTCACGTCCGACTCTGCGACCCTGTGAACTGCAGCACACCAGGTCTCCTTGTCCATCACCAGCTCCCAGAGCTTGCTCAAACTCATGTCCATTGGGTCGGTAATGCCATCCAACCATCTCATCCTCTGTTGTCCCCTTCTCCCTCTGTCTTCAATCTTTCCCAGCATAAGGGTCTTTTCCAATGAGTCAGTTCTTCGCATCAGGTGGCCCAAGTATTGGAGTTTCAGCTTCAACATCAGTCCTTCCAATGAACACTCAGGACTTACCTCCTTTAGGATGGACTGGTGGGATCTTTTTGCAGTCCAAGGGACTCTCAAGAGTCTTCTCCAGCACCACAGTTCAAAAGCATCAATTCTTCTGCGTTCATCTTTCTTCACTGTCCAACTCTCACATCCATACATGACCAATGGAAAAACCATAGCCTTGACTAGATGGACCTTTGTTGACAAAGTAATGTCTCTGCTTTTCAATATGCTGTCTAGGTTGGTCATAACTTTCCTCCCAAGGAGTAAGTGTCTTTTAATTTCATGGCTGAAATCACTATCTGCAGTGATTCTGGAGCCCCAAAAAATAAAGTCAGCCATTGTTTCCACTGTTTCCCCATCTATTTGCCATGAAGTGATGGGACCAGATGCCATGATCTTAGTTTTCTGAATGTTGAGTTTTAAGCCAACTTTTTCATTCTCCTCTTTCACTTTCGTCAAGAAGCTCTTTAGTTCTTTTTCCCTTTCTGCCATAAGTGTGGTGTCATCTCACATAGGCTGTAACAGTATCGTGGTTAGAACTGTCTTGTTTTGCAAATGCTCATCATTGTTCCTCTAAACACCACACCATATCAGGGTCAAGTCCAGAGGGACTTCCTACCTTAGTTACATATCACTCACTGTTCTTTGACATTGATTGGGCCCTATTATTTTGGACCAGGGTCACTGAATCAGAAACTCCAGCATGTTCCTCTTGTGTCTCTATGTCTCCTCCTAACAGGAGACCACTTGTTTAGAGCTATCTTAGGTCACCTGTAGAGTCTGTACCCAGTTAGATAGGTCTCAGAGTCTGGATCTCTTTCTTCAATGAAACCTTTTATAAAACAGGTTCACTTCTTGGCATACTAAAGAAAACAAAAAAGCAGCTTCCCTGGCTACAAAAGCTATGTGATAACCTTCTCTGAGAATGTTTCCTGTTCAGTTTACATTTGTCTTTGTCGACCCTTTCAAAGCAAAGAGCTGCTCCAAGGTGACTTTTCTCTTTGCCTGTAGAATAAATTAGCAGTTTGTCATCATAAAAAGAAAGTTTAGCCTTATTTAAAAGAAGCTCTTATTCTCTTCTACTACTATGAGCCTTTCTTTATTTAGTGGAGGAAACATGACCAGAGGCAATTTGGGATTTAACACTTGTTTAGTCTTATCACCAAAAAGGGAAGGGCATTCTTCCTTCCTGTCTCTAGTTAGAAAACTCCTGGGAGAATGTTCTGATAGGCTTCCACTGGTTTCATGGCCATCTCTGGATAAATCTCCATGACCAGAGGATAGAGTGTCACATATGGTAGGCTTCACTTTAGTTATGTGCTCCCTCCATGACCAATATGGTGAATTCTGTGACAATAAATGCCCTCATGCTTCAGAATAATACATCAACTTGTATATGGAGAAGATGTCCTATCTCAGAAGAAGGAGTGATTTTAAACCAAGCAGCACGTGTTTCCTATGCCTGGAACCTATAAAAGATAAAAATTGGGTGAGAAAATATTTCACTAGATTACAAATCAATGACATACAAGTTCATGTAAAACTTGAGTCAATGAATCTGAGAATCCCAGAGTTTCAGCAAGCAATATTTATACATCTACACATCTACCAAGACAGAAGAGATCCTCTCCCATTTGTGATCTCATACTTATGTGAAATCAAATCTGTATTAATTTAGCACATCAGAATAAAGTCCAACATGAATATGGCCATTTTTCAAATATCAGTGAACAAATATTTATCAAAAATATAACTAAAGGAGTAAAGTTTGTTTTAAATATGTAATTTTCATGTAGTTTGTATATTACTAAGAAATTAAACTATAATTCTATTTTATTTTAAAGTCATGAGATATCTTAATTTTAAGAGCTATCCTGTTTTGATCTTTCCATAAGTGTTTTGAGCATATACTATGACAATAAAAGTGGTGTGAGTGGTGTCAAAGGTTCAGAGCTACTTCTTTACATCATTTTACATTGCCTTCCATGTCTGAGAAGATGTTTCCTTTCAATAAATCCTTCTAAAGTCATCTGAACTCCTGCTCTATTTTTTCTTATAGTTGGTTATGAAACACAGCATGGTGACTGTAGTTAACAGTGTTGAATGGTATATTTGAAATAGCGCTGTCTACGGCCATACCACCCTGAACGCGCCCGATCTCGTCTGAAATAGCGCATATTTGAAATTTGCTAAGACAGTAGACAATAAAAGCACTCATTATAAGAAAAACCTATAACTACATATGGGTACAAACATGAACTAGACTTATTGTGGTGATCATTTCACAATGCATATAAATATCAAATCTTTTTGTTATACATCTGTAACCAATGTAATACTACGTGTTCATCATACCTCAATAAAAATAAAACATAATGTTTATCATTATGACAGTCAAATTAAGACAGCATAAAAAGAAATTTAGTTTAGCATGGCAAATAAAACAGAAATCCTGGCCCACAGAGGAATTCAACAGCTAAGGAGACCAGAATAGACCAGAGGATCTACACAAGAGCCATATAACTGAACAGGTGCTCAGAGAAAGAAGAAGACAGCTAGCATATGGATGATGGAACATGTTTGGATCTGTTAGAGCCCAAAGACCAGCCTAAAATAACTTCCTAAGAGACTTGTTTCTCTAGGAGAATTTGATCTATAATATTTGAGAGAGATCACTGTTGGTTGGCTAGACACTGGGCAGAGAAGAGAAGAGGATGAAAATCTGGTGACTGGAGCACACTTTTTAGCAGCTCCAGACAGATGCTCAACATCTTCTTGTTGAATTAATCATTAGACAGACTCTGTGCAATCAATGAATAATTATTGAAGGATTGAGAGAACAGGAGTCACTCTGGACTAATTAAAACAAGTTCTCGTTTGTGTGTATCAGAGTCCTTTTGCCCTTCTTGTGAGAATTGTCAGTATTTTCAAAGTGTTGGGAGAGAGGAGAGAGAATGAGAGAGTGTTTACTCCTACAGAATCATGACTCATAAAACCCTAAATTAATTAATAAGTATGTACTCAGAGTCTCTGCTCATCATTATTCTAGAGCTGTGCTAGCTACTGCAGGGGAGAGTAGAGATTATGGAATTCATCCATTCATTCAATAAATATTCACTGAACTTTTTATGTGTACTATGCTGAAGGTTCAAGAGAAAAAGAAAAGAATGATGAGTTAGATATGACCCATACTTAACAAGAAGCAAAATATCTTTGAGGAAAAATAAGACAATTGATGCACAGAATAACATGATCTACAAACAGTGTCCAAGGAAAGTCTTAAAAGACTTTTAGACTTGGAAAAGATTGAGTAAGCTTCAACAGGAAGTTGTTTTTTGTCTGTAAATTTTGAGGGTGGAAAAGGAAGCACACATAAAAGGCTTCATTGCGGAAAAGCATAGTTTATGCAATACCATGTAGTTTGGGGTATCTTGAGTGTAGGCTCTGCATAGGGGAGAAAAAGGGGTGAGACAGATTGGTGGAGGCCAGACCAAGGAAGCCCTTAAAGGAACATCAGACTAAAGACTGGAAAACTATGGAGCATTTTGAGCAGATAAGTGGCATAATCAAAACTGTGCTTAGGAGAATTATCCCAGTACAAAAATTAAAGAACTGATCAGAAAACAAAGAGATGAATCCAGGGAAACTGGCCTGGAGCCTATTCTAAAGTCACAGAAATAATGAAGAGTTGAACAAAAGGGAGAGCAGAGGTGGAAGGGAGGAAGATGGACAGAAGGAAAAAGGCAAGCGTCTCCCCCTCAAGTCACTCCTACAGATGGGAGGACAAGATTAGAATGTATCAAATAATTCATAATTCATAATCAAGAACTAGAATGTACAGTGCAAAATAAGGACCACTGGACATTTGAGAGAGGTCACTGAACATTTGAGCAGCATGAATATAATTCAGAAAGGAGAGATGTTAATGCATTTCAGGGGAGGGAAACACATGTGAGGAGACATAGGGACAGAACAATGAACACGGTCCAAGTATTGGTCAAACAAGCTCATCAGAGGAGAGGACACAGTCTGCAGAGCAGGAAGCAAGGCTGTTTAGCTGAGACAAGGAAAGTCAAGTGGCATGTTTATCCAGAGGGGTGTTGTATGGCAGAAAAACTTGAGTTCTTTTTCTTGATAGTCATAACTGAAGAAAAACTGTAATAGCTAATAAAAATCTAAAGTCATTGCTTTGTAATCATTGAAAATACAGCAACCCTTGAAATTACATTGAAAAAATCCAATAACTCTGCCTTCATTGATAAAAGTAACCTGTACATTTCTGTGATAACTAGGATGTTTTTCAATCCAATTATGTATTTTTATGTCAAGTGTTTCAAAACAAAAATGATGTTCTTATTTGCAGAAAGTGTATGTATTTAGGGGCAGTTGCTGCATAGTTAGCTGGACACCCAATATAAAACATGGACAGACTTAACAGATCTAAGAGGGATACCAGTTATTCCCATGAGGAGACTTCTGGGTCTTTCCATTCTCTCATCACCCCCCACATGCCACACCTGAGGCTGTGACAGTAACATGTTCTACAGCTGACTGTCCAGATGTATGTTCAGTGATTCCAGGCTCTGCTCAGTGGGTTTCCAGGTGGTGGGGTTCCTTCTTGGCTCTGTTCAGTGTACTGGGATGGAACAGCAAGTTCTGATATGATTCCTCTGGTTTTCTTGCTAGCAGCCCTCAGGGCATGCTAGCAGAGGATACCCCACCCCCACCCCCACCCCCACCCCCACCAGGATGCTCACAACCAGAAGCAACCTGAAGAGACAAATATTTTGTGGGACAGATATAATCCATTCCCAGCACACTAATATGCCAATGTACATCCACAGCAAAGCTTTGTAATGCAACCTTTTGTTATGTTCGTTAATCATTGCTATGGGATTTGGGCTTCCCTTGTGGCTCAGTCAGTAAAGAATCTGCCTGCAACGTGGGAGACTTGGGTTCAATCCCTGGGTTGGGAAGAGCCCCTGGAAAAGGAAAGGCTACCCACTCTAGTATTCTGGCCTGGAGAATTTCACAGATTGTATAGTCTGTGGGTTGCAAAGAGTCGGACACGACTGAGCCA
Source organism: Antilocapra americana (assembly GCA_007570785.1). Taxonomy (NCBI): domain Eukaryota; kingdom Metazoa; phylum Chordata; class Mammalia; order Artiodactyla; family Antilocapridae; genus Antilocapra; species Antilocapra americana. The sequence goes on from ML662497.1 coordinate 347,969, forward strand.
GTTTCACTTTCTCCGGATAGCCCCTACCCCCAGAGGAAAGGCATATTCTGGGGAATGACATTCACCAGAATTGTGCAGATCACCTTCTACCATGCCCTGATAGGGAACTGTCTCACAGGAGACCATGGTGGGCCAAAGTCATTGATAGTAAATCCAAAATTTGATTTAAAATTATCTCCTATGTCTCTTGCCAGAGGATACTGTTAAGTGTTAAGGGTTTTTCTGTTTGTTTTATTTGCTTTTTTTTTTTTTTTTAGATCTTAAATTAATCATTTAGCAAATGAATGTGATTCGTTGTAGTAGTTGGGTGTTTGGGGTCATGGAAGTGGGCTCTGGCTAAATTAATGGAAAAATGAGAGCTGGGAAGAGAAAGAGAGAGAAAAACAGAGAGAAGAATTTGTTTGAAAGAATATGGGATGTACCAAAAGAAGAAAAGCCAGACTTCTGAAAGAAATAGATCAAGGGCTGTTCTGAAAATTGAAAGACCAACATTAATCACCGTTCTCTCTGTTTTTGCCATGAATCGATACCAAGACTTTCCTGTCTCAGAATCATTCCCCTCAAGATTCAAGTTCCTGGAAGCAGAGTCCAGTTGCTTACCTTGGCTCACCATCCCCTCCCCAACTCCAGACAGAGCTGAGCACCTTCATTCCAGGCCCAGTCCTGACTGTGACCAGTAGGACAGTCCATCAGGAAAATTCAAGAAACAAGCTCAAGAAGAATGAAAACAGATCTTGGACAAACAGAAACAACAGATGTTCAATTTACCAAGCCTACTCCATTTTTTAGGTGAGGAGACTTGAGTCCCTGCGGTAAAATATTCTTCTCCATAGCCTCACTGTTATTCAGTGATGAGGCCAGGACCAGAAAATCTCTTTACCATCTTCCAGGATCTTCCTCATTTCAGTATTTTTCCTCCTTTACAATCTGCATGTTCAGTTCTTTTAAACCTCTGTCTCTTAGAAAAATGAAATAAAATCTTACAGTGTCTCCTCAAAATACCGTGAAGTGAGCTGATTTCTGGTAAATACATTACTGAATTAAATACACCTTTTTATGACCTTAAAGATAAATGTCAGACAAATCTTCTGAGGATGAATAGTTGCCAGGAAGCTGAAGAAGGGTTTGTATTTGGCTGTGGGCAACCAAAAAGGATATATAGAAGAGATGCTTCTTTTTTATCTCTGGAATCTGACAGTGTTAATGATGATGTCAAATGCATTTTCAGGCATATTTTCCCAGGTTATTTGTGCTGGGAAGTACATTGCCTTGTGAAATGTCAGAGTGCAGCTTTTTCAGTGGGTGTCATTTTTCATTTGAATGCCCTGAAACAGGATTTCCATGGAAAATATTCAAGTTCTGTGAGGCACCTTAAATTATTTCTAATGCCACAGTAATTATGAGGACCTGCAGCTGGCATACCTGAAGCAATATTCAACATTCGAATTCTGCCCTTGTCCTAAAGGTGGATTTACATGGTTCAAAGTTGTGATGGAGCATATTTTTCAGTTCAGGACCATAACCTCAATACTATAAGCAAGCTTGAATGTCAGGTCCTCCTAAGGTCTTCCTTGGCCATCACATTGAAGTTTCTTATAGTAATTACAACTGCATTCTAATGTTTCTTCAGTAGTGTATAGCACAAGATCTAATTATATGTTTGCTAAGAGAGGCAGTATATGTAGCCCTTAAGATCATAGAACTGAAGCAACCCACTGAGTTCAAAATCTCAGCTTCACTAATTATAGTAATTATACTCATTGCACTTGCATAACCATAACCAACCTCTCCAACTCTCAGTTTCTTTTACTTAAAAAATGTGGCAGGGTGGCTCCCATTCTTAAGGATGTGGTGAGAATTAAATGAGGTAACATGTGCAAAACACTTTTAACAGTGCCTTGTCTGTGGTGAGCATCAAGGAAAAATACCTCTCACATAGTGGAGGGTCAGTCAATATTTGTAGGTTGAATGGATGAATGAATGGATGAGCCAATTTGATCATCTACCAGTTGCATTTGTACACGTTTGAGCTAAAGAATGGTGCTGTCACTGGTGCCAAATATTTTTCTCACTTTATAAGTTAGGAAACTGAGGCTTAGAGCTATTAAATGACTTTTGCAAGAACAGATTTTAAATGTAACAAGTCCTGGGCTTGAACTCGGTTCTTCTGACTCCAAATCTCTTTCTCCTCTGATTCAACCTTTTATTTATTTATTTATTTTTCATATCTGAATCTTGTCTTCAAGACTTTTCTATAAAATGGGGGGGGGGAATTGCCCTGCTTATTGCTTTGTTTGAGCATCAAAAGTTCAAGTAGGTAAAATGCATTAAACTGTTACCCTAATACACGCATTATTACTGTGTTTAGTATTTAAGGGATTGCATGAGTAGCTTGATTGCTTAGTGAAATGATTTTAGATAGGAAAGAGTATTTTAAAAGAAGAGGGAGAGAAGGAAAGAGAAACTGGGGAAGAGAGTTGATAAGGAATTTGCAATAGGAATTGGCTTTGAATTTTGAAGCATTTCTTGATCCCTGGCCATGTGGTCATGTCAAGCTGGTGAAATAACCTAGAGAGGAAAGGAGAGTACCTTTCTGATGTCTCAATATTTCCCTAAATTATTGAGGTATGGTCAGGATGTATCTCTAGTATTTTGACACATACATTCAGCTCCTGGCTGATGACATTAGGGAGCTATAGTTTTAGCCTTGTGCTTTATTTACCTTTATATATAAATGCTGAGTTTCCAGGATGATAAATTCAGGAAAGTTCTAACTTCCTTTTCAACATTTACCAAGAATTGTAAATTCTGTCAAAATATTGAGAAAGTTGAAAAAAGAATACTCACACACATAAAGTAGCTTTGATAGTAGTGAGAAATACATCGGGTCAACAACATGATAAGTAATAATGGAATCAATTAACAGCTATTGAACATTTAGTAGGTGGGAAAAGCTGTTACATGATTTTAGGTGCATCACTTAACTGACACATCCATGTTTTTAAACAAATATTTACTGAAGATCTACTATGTTCTGGGAACAGTTCCACTAGCTAGACAAATAATGACTAAAAAAAAGTGCTCAATCTTATAGAGCTTACATTCTAGTAGGAGAGAAGGCGATGAAAAAGTTGGCCAATCAATACTTCATAAGCTATCAGATAATTCTAAGTTCTATGAAGAAAAAGAAAATACACATCTATGGACACCTTATCTTTGACAAAGGGGGCAAGAATATACAATGGAGAAAAGACAATCTCTTTAACAAGTGGTGCTGGGAAAACTGGACAGCCACTTGTAAAAGAATGAAACTAGAACACTTTCTAACACCATACACAAAAATAAACTCAAACTGGATCAAAGATCTAATCATAAGACCAGAAACTATAAAACTCCTAGAGGATAACATAGGCAAAACACTCTCCGACATAAACCAAAGCAGGATCCTCTATGACCCACCTCCCAGAATATCGGAAATAAAAGCACAAATAAACAAATGGGACCTAATTAAAATTAAAAGCTTCTGCACAACAAAGGAAACTATAAGCAAGGTGAAAAGACAGCCTTCAGAATGGGAGAAAATAATAGCCAGTGAAGCAACGGACAAACAATTAATCTCAAAAATATACAAGCAACTCCTGCAGTTCCATTTGAGAAAAATAAACGACCCAGTCAAAAAGTGGACCAAAGAACTTAACAGACATTTCTCCAAAGAAGACCTAAAAATGGCTAACAAACACATGAAAAGATGCCCAACATCACTCATTATCAGAGAAATGCAAATCAAAACCACAATGAGGTACCACTTTACACCAGTCAGAATGGCTGCCATCCAAAAATCTACAAGCAATAAATGCTGGAGAGGATGTGGAGAAAAGGGAACTCTCTTACACTGTTGGTGGGAATGCAGACTAGTACAGCCACTATGGAAAACAGTGTGGAGGTTCCTTAAAAAGCTGCAAATAGTCCTGCCATATGACCCAGCAATCCCACTGCTGGGCATATACACCGAGGAAACCAGAATTGAAAGAGACACGTGTACCCCAATGTTCATCGCTGCATTGTTTACAATAGCCAGGACATGGAAGCAACCTAGATGCCCATCAACTGACGAATGGATAAGAAAGCTGTGGTACATATACACAATGAAATATTACTCAGCATTAAAAAAAATTCATTTGAATCAGTTCTACTCAGGTGGACGGAATTGGAGCCTATTATCCAGAGTGAAGTAAGCCAGAAGGAAAAACAACTATATAGTATACTAATGCATATATATGGAATTTAGAAAGATGGTAATGAGAACCCTGCATGCGAGACACCAAAAGGAACACAGATGTATAGAATAGACTCGTGGACTCTGTGGATGAGGGTAATGGTGAGATGATATGGGAGAATGGCATTGAAACATGTTAATTATCATATGTGAAATCAATCGCCAGCCCAGGGTTGATGCTCGGGGCTGGTGCACCGAGATTTCCCAGGGGGAGGGAGGAGAGAGGGAGGTTCTGGAGGGGAAGCATATGTAAACCCATGGTGGTTTTATGTCATTGTATGGCAAAACCAACGCAATAAAGTAAAGAAAATTTAAAAAAAAAAAAAAAGAAAGAAGGAAAGAAAATAATGTGTAAGAATAAACAATAATGGAGGCCTGGAATGATTAATTGGAGAATGAAATGGCAACCCACTCCAGTATTCTTGCCTGGAAAATCCATGGACAGAAGAGCCTGCCAGGCTACCATCCCTGGAGTTGCAAAGAGTCCAATATAAACAGTGACTGAGCACAGGGTGATGATGGAACAAGTGGTCAAAGAAAGCTTCCCTGAGGAATTTAAACTTGAACTAAAGTATGAATGGAGTGAGAGCTTAAACATGTGATGCTGGCCAAACAGTGCTCCTGGACAAAGGAATAGTAAGTACAAAGTCCCTGAGATACTACAAAGCTAGATTGGGATTGCCAAACCAATAAGGCACAAAGCACTATGAATGAGATCCATAAGTCAGGCAGGGTACCTGGGCTTTGAAGAAGAGCTGAGGAGTTTGGATTTTCTCCTGAATGTGATGGAAAGCTCTTGCAGGGTTTGGGAAGAATGACAAAATTAGATTTACTTGTCAAAAGATCTTTCTGGTTGCTGCATAGGGACTGGTTTGTAGGTTATAAGGGTACCAAGGGAAGAAGCTGGTAGAACACTTGGAAGCTATGATGCCAGGCCAGGAAGGAGACAATGGAAGCTGTGAAGGATGGAGGTTGGAGAGAAGTAGTCAGGTTTTGAAGAAGGCAGAATTCTCTTCTGATTTTTTTCACTCTCTGATTAAAATTCAACTCCTGCTTCTTTGGCGTTAGTGGTTGGGGCATAGACTTGGATTACTTAAATATTGAATGGTTTGCCTTGGAGCAAATAGAAAGCATTCTGCAAACGTAGGAAGTCAAGAGGTACTTGTAGTAATAGGCAAGTTTGGCCTTAGAGTACAAAATGAAGCAGGGCAAAGGCTAACAGAGCTTTGCCAAGAGAATGCACTGGTAATAGCAAAAGTGCTCTTCCAACAACACAAGAGATGGCTTTACACATGGACATCACCAGATGGTCAATACCAAAATCAGATTGATTTTATTCTTTGCACCTAAAGAAAGAGAAGCTCTATACAGTCAGCAAAAACAAGATCGGGAGCTGACTGTGGCTCAGATCATGAACTCCTTATTGCCAAATTCATCCTTAAATTGAAGAAAGTAGGGAAAACCACTAGGCCATTCAGGTATGACCTAAATCAAATATGATTATACAGTGGAAGTGACAAATAGCTTCAAGGGATTAGATCTGATAGACAGAGTGCCTGAAGAATGATGGACTGAGGCTCATGATATTGTACAGGAGGCAGTAATCAAAATCATAGTCAAGAAAAAGAAAGGCAAAAAGGAAAAACATGGCCATCTGAAGAGGCCTGATAAATAGCTGAGAGAAGAAGAGCAGCAAAAAGTAAAGGAGAAAAGGAAATATATAGCCATCTGAATGTAGAGATCCAAAGAATAGCAAGGAGAGATTAAAAAAAAAAGCATTTCTAAGTGAACAATGCAAAGAAATAGACAAAACCAATAGAAGGGGAAAGACTAGAGACCTCTTCAGGAAAATTAGAGGTAATAAGGGAACATTTCATGCAAAGATGGGCACAATAAAGAATGGAAATGGTATGGATCTAAAAGAAGCAAAAGATATTAAGAGGTGGCAAGAATACACAGAAAAACTATACGAAAAAGATCTTCATGACCCAGGTAATCACGATGGTGTGATTACTCACCTAGAGCTAGACATCTTGGAGTGTAAAGTCAAGTGGGCCTTAGTAAGCATCACTACAAACAAAGCTAGTGGGGGTGATGGAATTCCTGCTGAGCTATTTAAAATCTTAAAGATGATGCTGTTAAAGTGCTGCATTCAATATGCCAGCAAACTTGGAAAACTCAGCAGTGGCCACAGGACTGGAAAAGGTCAGGTTTCATTCTAATCCCAAAGGAGAGCAGTGCCAAAGAATGTTCAAACTATAGCACAATTGTAGTCACTTCACATGTTAGCAAAGTAACACTCAAAATTCTCCAAGAGACATTGCAACAGTACGTTAACCGAGAACTTCTGGATGTTTAAGCTGGATTTTAGAAAAGGCAGAGGAATCAGAGATCAAATTGCCAACATCTGTTGGATCATAGAGAAAGCAAGAGAATTCCAGGAAAACATTTATTTCTGCTTCATTGACTATGCTAAAGTATTTGACTGTGTGGATCACAACAAACTGTGGGAAATTCTTCATGAGATGGGAACACCAGATCACCTTACCTGCCTCCTGAGAAATCCGGATGTAGGTCAAGAAGCAACAGCTAGAACTGGATATGGAAAAACAGACTGGTTCAAAATTGGGAAACGAGAACATCAAGGCTGTATATTGTCAACCTCCTTATTTAACTTCTATGCATAGTACATCATGTGAAATGCCTGGCGGGGATGAAGCATAACCTGGAATCAAGATTGAGAGGAGAAATATCAATAACCTCAGATATGCAGATGACACCACCTTAATGGCAGAAAGCAAAGAGGAACTAAAAATGAAAGTGAAAGAGTAGAGTGAAAAAGCTGGTTTAAAACACAGTATTCAGAAAACTAAGATCATGGCATCCTGTCCCATCACTTCAAGGCAAATAGATGGTAAAACAATGGAAACAGTGAGAGATTTTATTTTCTTGGGTTCCAAAATTACTTGAGATGGTGACTGCAGCCATGAAATTAAAAGTTGCTTGCTCCTTGGAAGAAAAGCCATGACAAAACTTGACTGTGTAATAAAAAGCAGAGATATTACTTTGCCAACAAAGATCCATCTAGTCAAAGCTATGCATTTCCAGTAGTCATGTATATATGTGAGAGATGGACCATAAAGAAGGCTAAACACCAAAGAATTGATGCTTTTGAACTGTGGTTTTGGAGAAGACTCTCGTGAGTCCCTTGGATTGCAAGTCCGGGAACCAAACCAGTCAATCCTAAAGGAAATCAGTCCTGAATATTCATTGGAAGGACTGATGCTGAAGGTGAAGCTCCAACACTTTCACCACCAAACACTTTGGCCACTCCAACACTTTTGAGTCAGCAATGAGCTGACTCATCGAAAAGGACCCTGATGCTGAGAAAGACTGAGGGCAGGAGGACAAGGGGGTGACAGAGGATGAGATGGTTGGATGGCATCACCAACTCAATGGACATGAGTTTGAGCAAGTTCCAGGAAGACAGTGAAGCACAGTGAAGCCTGGTGTGCTGCATCCACACACCAGAGAGTCTGACACAACTGAAAAATAACAACAAATGAGGATGATGCCCTCATGATGGGATTAGCGCCCTCATAAGAGGAGACCAGAAAAGTAGCTCTCCTTTTCCTCTATGTAAGCATACAGCCAAGAAGAGAATCCTCCCCATGACCTGACATTGCTGGCAGTCTGAATTGGGACTTCTAGCTTTCAGAATGGTGAGAAACTAATGTCTGTTGTTTAAACTACCCAGTCTATGTGTTTGCTTGTTTGTTTGTTTTATAGAAGCCCAAACTAAGACAGGCTAGCAATTGAAGTCAGTTGAAAAGTGCGGTAGGAATTGGCTCTCAGCCGGTTAAGATGGAGACTTTGAAATGACCAGGGCCATGTAATCCTGGAAGTGGGTTACCTTACTTAGCATAACACAGTATTTTATATTTTTGAGTTTTTTTCTCCTCTATATCATTTGACACCTCTGGGTTGCCAAAATAATCATAAAGTTGAGACAAGCCAAGAATATCACCAACAAAGTGAAGGACTTAATTTAGATTGTTAATGGCCAAGAAATGCCTCCTTTTATGGTTATGACTGTAATACTGACGTGGTTCCGGGGGTGCGATGATGAGGTAGGAGCATTTCGTGGCTTTGGGGCTCTAGGAGGATGCCCACACATCTGCCTACATCAGCGCCTCACCACCCCCAGACAGGCAATAGTGAAAGTTTATCAGCAGGTTAAAGTTTATCAGCAGTGAAAGTTTATCAGGCATCCTAGGGAGCCAGGGAGTCTCCTAGGCAGAGAATCCTCAGCTGGGGAAGTCATTCCTGGAGGGCAGCCAGCTCTCAGAGAGTTCCCACCACGGCCTACTTTTCAGTATGGGATATAAGTTTTAATTTCGTGCAAGTGGAGGTCAGTTTTCGTGCTGCGGTCAGTGCGCAAGGGCTGAGCTTCCGCTCTCCAGCAATCCTGAAGTTAGAGTTCCTAGAGGGATTCAGGAGACTTCCCGGGGGGCCGTGGGTGCCGCGCTGCTGCAGCATCCAGGGGTGCGTCCCCCTTTACCGATTCTTGACGTCAAGCCCCGACCGCCACGAAGCCTCGCCAGGGCGGTGGAGAGCAGAGGGAGGGTGGCGGGGAGGGGAAGCCATTGCAGCAACAGCTTGGAGGAAGGAGCTGGACGTCTCCGCCGAGAAAAACCGGGGGTGGCAGCCAGAGTAGGGGAGGCGGAGGACCTGCTCGCTCGGGGAGCTGCTGGGTTGCTGCAAAGAGGGGCGGGGAGAGGCGGGGGCGCTGCCTGCACCGCGCTGGCTCCAGCGGTGCCCGCGGGGAATGTGACATCAGCGGCGCCGGGCGCTTGCGGCTGGAGGAGGCATCTCGCCTTGGCTGCGCTGTGCACACCTCGCCCCGGGGAGGACGCATCCCGGGCAGGCGGCAGGGATGTCGGCGAAGGAGAGGCCAAAGGGCAAAGTGATCAAGGACAGCGTGACCCTCCTGCCCTGCTTTTATTTCGTGGAGGTGAGTTGGCCCAGCGCCTTGGCATAATGCAGATCCTCCGGGCGGCTCCGGAGCCAGTTCGTGTCCCGGAAGGTTTTGGAGGCGCAGAGACCGTGCTGGGTGCGCACTGCTGCCCCCAGATGCCCCCACGCTCCCCTTTCCCCCTAGGTTTCTCGGGATCTCCCCGGAGTGTGACTGTGACTGCCCGCCAGCCAGGGCTGGTTGCCACTAGCGTTGCAACTGCTAGGTGGCCTGCAGACGGGGAGATACCTGTGTGAGTGAGTGTGGGGCTAGTTCCCTGGCCCTCCTGGACTGCCTGTGTGCACAGCGTCGTCCCTGGCCCGGAAGGGCCATGATGCTGGTATTTTGGGTTTGTGTCCTCAGTCTACGAATACCTTGTCCAGAACTCTGTGAGCTTTCTAAGGGAGTTCAAATACACACAGCCATGCCCTGGGTGTCTGAGGGCTGGGGATGTTTATATAGGATTAGGAATGTCCATTGCTTTATTACACAAAAACAAAAACAAAAAGCCCCTCCCCTATTAAAATTACTATGGTGTTCACATCTGCTTCTAAAATTGGGTCCACATTTCTAGGTATCAATCTGTCGGATTTTTTCCATGGTTAACAAAAATTATATGCATAGGTACATGTATATGTATATTTATACATATGTATATGTATGTATAATATTTTTAAAATAAATGACATCATCTGAGTTTACATGATTTGTACCTGTGCGTTTATTCTGTGCTGAGCAGTATCACAGATAAGCAGTTAACATGCAGATATATTCATAATGAGCGTGTAAGTTACCAAAATGCGGTATTTAAGGGAGGAACAATTTATGGGAGGGTTATAAAGATTGACAGGTCCGGTGATTCCATGCACTGTGGTCCATTGCATTAGGAAGACATTTTTAAGCAAGAGGTTTATTAAATCATAGGTAGAGAAGAGATGTGTTGGATATGTTCAGTAAAATCATATGGTTTTAAGCATAAAATTATATTCTGTGTAATTAGAGCCTGAATTGCAGAGAGAAGTATAAGACTGTTGCTGAATTATAAATATCTTTCCTTGGCTGTCTTTTCAGCCAAATATGGAGGTTTAACACTTACAAGTACAGATAGTAGATTCTGTATCTGATGATGGTGAGGCTTATCTATGTTGAGGTATAGTCACTGTTTTGAAACTTGGGAGAAGTGACATTGTCAGATTGTTTTTATAGATAACAGTATACCTGCAAGTTTCTCTTAGGTCTTGCAAATTTTTTAAAAACTGGTTTCAGCATTAAGAAAGATGTACGTGATTTGCATAAGTCTCAGAGAAATGATGGGTGATTCCTTCATCCATGACCCATAGAAAAGAAGGGAAAAAACTGACCTGTTTATTTAAAGTAATTAATTGATTTATTTATTTTTGTCCTTTCTCTTTTCACAAGGGATTTTGAGGTCATGGTTTAGATAATTTTGTTGAAAGCTTATGAAGAGTTTTCCCAAGGAAAAAAATGTGGGCACAGAAGATTCCATGATGAACAGGATAAAGAAATAGAGAGATGAGATCCCTGCCTTCAAGTTAAATCCTGTCAGGCCACTTGTCGCATTGCTAATCCGCTGTGGTTTTGTGCAAAAGCACGTCCATTCCCTTCTGAATCTATTGCATCTGTCCAGGAGAAATCAGTTAATTGCTGACTTCTGCCTCCAGGAAGGAGCACACCTGAGGTGAGCTAGATCTGACCACATTTAGGTTGTAGCTGTATAGCTTCGAGGAAAACACTTTCATGAAAGAGGATGCAAACCAGAGAGTTAAGGATGTGCCTTAAAGGGTCTATGTGTGCACTTTCGCTGCTGCTGCTGCTAAGTCGCATCAGTCGTCTCCGACTCTGTGCGACCCCAAAGGCGGCAGCCCACCAGGCACCCCCGTCCCTGGGATGCCTTTAATAGGAGTACGTTATCTTTTAATTTAAAATTTTAAAAGTAAAAATGCCTCAAAATACATTTGAAATATGTTCTCTAAGAATAAATATCTCACAAATGTTTGTTCTTTTCCATGAGTGAAAACAGCCCAAAATTCTTACCTTCACTTTGATCCATTCAGATACCCTCTATGGATTCCCTAGCAGGGCAAGCTATAGAACAATTGCTTGAAAACAATTCATGGAGTTTGGATGTGCACGTATGACATTATGTCTTGAGAGTAACAGATTTCAAAGGAAAAGCCACAAAATTGGATTGCAAATGATCTCTCTGAGATTTATAGTCACGATGAACCCTTAAATAGCCTCTCAAACATGGAAGGAGACATTAGTACACTGATTATTTAAAGAGGTGACAGAATGCACTACTGTACTTCTTTGGAATGACTCGTTTTGTAGCCAGTGAGAATGGGCTTTGTATCTCCTTTGGAGGATGAATAAATATAGCATGAATTAACATGTCAGTAAAATGCTTTCGAGTAATGGCCCTTTGCTTCCCAGCATAGTTTCCCCAGACCTTAGTAATTAAAATGGAAGAACGAAACATAGCTTTTGCCACATATCAACCCAAAGCACATATTTCAAGTCTTTTCTGTTACCTCAGACAATAATATAAGGACTAAAAAGGTAAAAAAGACCAGAATTTGAGGAGAAAATGGGACCTAAGAATTTTTAGGTTCCTACCATATCCCATACAAGAATAAATTCCAGACAGACCAATAATTTAAATTTTAGGAAGTGGTTAAAAACTAAACAGTAATAACAGCATAGCCATCTATTTTTTAGATTTTACAGTGTAAATGACCTTTCTTAACATATAACTAAAGTCAGAAATAGTATAGGAAAAGACTAACACATTTTCCTACCATCCCAAATAAAGTTTCTCTATGACAGAAGATACTCTAAAGAAATTTTAGAGAAAAAAGTCTCTGGGTCTCAAGTCAGTGATACCATGGACAATTTGAACTTTGCCTTTCTTCTTGGAATTCAGGCTGTTTTAAATTGCTATTCATGATAGGCAATAAACATGAAGAAACTAGGTCTTCCTTGGTAGCTCAGCTGGTAAAGAATCCACCTGCAATGCAGGAGACCCGGGTTCAATTCCTGGGTCCGGAAAATCCCCTGGAGAAGGGAAAGGCTACACACTCCAGTACTCTCAGGCTTCCCTGGTGGCTCAGATAGTAAAGAATCTGCCTGAAATGCAGGAGACCTGGGTTCAATCCCTAGGCTGGAAAGTTCCTGGAGGAGGGCATGACAACCCACTCCAGTATTTTTGCATGGAGAATCCCCATGGACAGAGGAGCCCAGTGGACTACTGCCCATGGGGTCTCAAAGAGTCAGACATGGCTGAGCCATTAAGCACAGCATCGCACATGAAAAAACTAACTAAGAAAGTGAAGAACAACATTCATTCCAACCAGAAGGGGCTGAAATCAGGTTAAACTGAATTATGGCTAGAAAACCTGGTCTGATAGACAGATGGACCTGGTTCATATACCACCTGTTCTACATACTACTTGGATAATTCTGGCCAAAGCACTTCTCTCATCCTCAGTTTCTACATATGTGATAAAAATTATATGACATGACATAAATATATTTATTCATATGTAATAGAAATTATAATATCCATGTATCTTATAAAATATTATGCAGTTAAAGCATGAAATATACCAGCTATCATACCTGCTAGAATATGTACTCAGGATGTATCAGGTGCTTTTGCATGGTGTCAGGGTATAGAAGTTGTATCCTATATATAGGTTGAGGTACTCAGTCACTAAAATCAAGTAATCATGTATCAGATGATGTCCAAACTCTATGGTAAGCAAATGTTAAATTAATGAATCGATTAATTTTTTCTTGCATTTTTGGTTTATGCTGCCAATTGTTTATGCTGACAAAGGGGTTTATGGTTGACGGTAATTAAATATATCAATATTACATGTTAATTTGAAAAACACAAATGATTTCCAACATGGTACCTCACTTTATGAACATGTTTGACAGTTCAGTTTTGCACTGTTTAATTTGGGAAGAGAAAAGTCAAGTTATGAAAGGAACTGGAAAACAAGCATACCCTAGGCCCTATCAGGTTAAACAGAAAAGTGGGTGATAAGGAACATTCCACTAAAGAAAAGGTTTCTCTTGCCTTTACATTTCCAAAGCCCTCTCCAAGTGGTGGTTGTATCACTTACAGTACAATTGCAGCCGACAGCACACCTCAAATTAATAAAAGGTGTTTCAGCCTAAGAACCCAATATTATAGACAAGAAGGCTGGTTGTGTGCCTAATTCATTTCCTTTATGCAAAGCTTAACAATGGTTCCACCTGTGCTCAGACTCATGATTTTGTTCTTATTAGTCATCCTTTTCCAAGATATGAGTTCACACTGACTCAGTATCTACTATAAACAAATGACAAATTACCCTTGAAACCAAAAGTTGCAAGTTCATAATAAATAAATGGAGAAAAGATTCTCTATCCTTTGAATGTGAAATAACAATACCTGAAGCCAATTTAAAATATTTTAAACACGACAAGGCATGAAAGCATATAGAAAGTTTTCACTAATTGAATATTATAGTTAATGGATATGTTTCAGGATTTTATTAATGCTGAACTATAGTTTAGATCAATATCTAGACATTGTGTTCAGGAGTAAAAGCCGTCATTTCTCTGTTACTGTCCTGCCTGAAGAAGTTCAAAAGGCCTTTGTTTAAGCAAGCAAAGATACCCTGGTTAGTTCAGTCTGAACATTATGCCTAGACATTATTGCGTCTTGACAGAACCTTAATATGTTTTTATGTTTTTCCTCACTGCAAAGTGTCCACTGTATCTTAATTGTAGCAAACATTAATTCACAAGATTTCTGTTTAGCTCAAGATCTATGTGAAAATTTTATAAGTCACGCAGTCTTCCTGGGAAATATAGCTAGCTGATTTCCTTTTACATAAACTTTAACATCAGCAGGAAGTACAAAATTTCTGCAACGCACATACCAAAATAGTAGGTGTAGGATTTTTTCCCTTTTTAGCATGGCATGGGTGGGCCACTCAAAGATGAAGTCCAAACCTACCAAGAGAGACAAGCTGACAAATCTTTCTTCCTTTTTTAAAGTTACAGTGCAAAGCCCATTGCTGAAAAACAAAAAGGAAATAGAGATAATAGAGTCCTGGGTTTTAGAGACACTAAATGAGGACATTTCCACAAATACTGAAACCAGGTCTTGAACATAGAACCAACTATTAGGGAATTCTACTCTATTCCTAGGTTACTCCGCTATCTTACTGTGTCTCCATGGTCAAGTCACTCATAGTAAACCCTGTCTTAGTAGGGAAAAAAATGGGTGCCTTCTACCAAACTTAAGGGGTATTAATAATAATGATAATAAGGAATAGTCTATTTCAAGCCTCCTTTATATTACAGACTCTATGTATTAATTATCTTTAATCCTGAGAACTACTTTAAATGGTAGTATTATTTGTATTAAGGTAGTATCAAGAAGGGGCTTCCCTGGTAGCTCAGCTGGTTAAGAATCTGCCTGCAATTCAGGAAACCCCATTTCGATTCCTAGTCAGGAAGATCACCTGGAGAAGGGATAGGCTACCCACTCCAGTGTTCATGGGCTTCCCTGGTGGCTCAGACAGTAAAGAATCTGCCTGCAGTGCAGGAGACCTGGGTTTGATCCCTCGGTTGGGAAGATCCCCTGGAAGAGGGCATGACAACCCACTCCAGTATTCTTGCCTGGAGAATCCCCATGGACAGAGGAGCCTACCAGGCTACAGTCCATGGGGTCATAGAGAGTCGGAAACGACTTGGCAACGAAGCACAGCACAGCACACTATCAAGAAGGCATTATTATCTGTATTTTTAAAATCAGTACATTGTGACTCGAAGAGCTAAATGTCTTTTTGGGGACACAGCAGTTAAGTGAATCCGTATTTTTAAAATAAATACATTGTAACTTGAAGAGCTTAATGTCTTTTTGGGGACACAGCAGTTAAGTGAAGAGCCATGATTTTGGTGCTTGTCCATCTCCCTCTTGCATTACCATTACCCCAGTCCACCTCACAATGACTCTAATAATGCTAATCTTAACGAGGGAGTAGGTTGGGGAGACCTCTCCTATGACTTGGCTAGCTTTGTGGTATTGGAAGTAATGTGTGTGGATGATGTCTTGTGGAGATTCTACTCTGTGGAACAGAGTTTTCTCTTCATTTAGCTACTGAGCTTGGCTTTGATAGTGTTATCTTCTACTGAGAGCAACTGGTTTAATTCTGACACAGATGTGTAGATGGCACAGGGGCTGTCTACCCAAAAAGATGCTTCCTTTGGGAAAGCACAAGTGGTACCCTTGAGACTCCTGTGAAGGAACAGTGAATCTGGAGCTTTGGGTAAGACTGAGAGGGAAGAGTCGGAATTAAAAAAAAATTTTAGAGAAGTAGATTGTGTATGTCTTTGAGAATGATAGAGCACGGAGGAAAGAATTCCTAATAGAAAAGAAATGGAGGGAGATTAGACCAAGGAGGATTAGGAGAAAAAGCATGGGAAAAATAGAAGATAGGCATGAAAGGTACTTGAAGACAATGGACATCAAATCTGTGAGCAAGCCATGGGGATTCCTTTAGGGATTTGAATTGTCTAAATTGGCTTGTTAAATAAAAAGCATTAAGGGTGAAATTTTTAGTGTTTACTTTGGAAATGTTACAAATATTATCACAAAGATTTCTTCCCTGCATGTGTATACATCACAGGCTATTTCTTATGCAACATATCAACAACAAAATGTGAGGAAATGTCTCCTTGCTGAATTAGGTCTAATAAAGTCATGTACTCCCAGAAGACTTGGTTTGATTCTCCTATCACAAATGAGAAAACTGTGGCTTGAAAAGGTTAACTGAGTTACTTAAAAACACACTATGGTTATTATCAGAAAAGAGTACAGCCTGTCTCCCCACTGCTGTTCTAGTGTTCCTCTCTATACTATTTCTAGAATTCCTTACATTACAGGGTTTCCCTTTGGATTATAACACAATATAGGTCATTATAATTATACACGAACAAATTGTGTTCACTTTTTGGACTTTATAGCTAAATACCTTTACATATTTCATGTCACATTGCAGTAGCAAATTAAAGCAATTATGAATGGATCTTCTGTTTTTCCAAATCATTAGACTTGTTGAAAAGCATGTTTACAGCTAAAAATCATAAAATTGTAAGTGATACTTTTCTTTCTCTTTGCCTAATTGTCTACTTATCATTTCACAATGACTTCTCAGGACATAATGAGGTCTCTGGCAGACAGGAAAGGCAAGTGAAAACATTGAAAGGAGTGAGGATATAATTTACAATATCAGTGACAAAATAACTGAATTTTCTTTACAGTTTGTTGTTTTTTAGTCTCGAAGACATGTCTGACTCTTTGCGACCCCATGAACTGTAGCCCATCAGGCTCCTCTATCCATGGGGTTTCCCAGGCAAGAATACCAGAGTAGGTTGCCATTTTCTTCTCCAGGGGATCTTCCTGACCCAGGAATCAAACTCAGGTTTCCTACATTGGCAGGCAGATTCCTTACCGCTGAGCCACTAGGGAAGCCCAGTTTGATAAAACAGTTTACATTATAGTTTAATGTTACTTTTTCACATACATTATTTCGTGTGCTCCTTTTTTTTTTTTTTTATTGTTTTTGCCATACATTGTCATGATATCACCATGGGTTTACATATGCTTCCCCTCCGGAATCCCCCTCCCTCCTCCCTCCTCCCCGGGAAATCTCGCTGCACCAGCCCCGAGCATCAATCCTGGGCTGGCGATTGATTAGACACATGACAATTAACATGCTTCAGTGCCCTTCTCCCATATCATCCCACCCTTACCCTCATCCACAAAGTCCACAAGTCTATTCTATACATCTGCGTTCCTTTTGTTGTCTCCCATGTTGGGTTCTCGTTACTGTCTTTCTAAATTCCATATATATGCGTTAATATACTGTATTGTTGTTTTTGCTTCTGGCTTACTTCACTCTGGATAATGGACTCCAGTTTCGTCCATCTGAGTAGAATTGCTTCAAATGAATTTTTTTTTTAATGCTGAGTAATATTCCATTGTGTATATGTACCACAGCTTTCTTATCCATTCGTCAGTTGATGGGCATCTAGGTTGCTTCCATGTCCTGGCTATTGTAAACAATGCAGCGATGAACATTGGGGTGCACGTGGCTCTTTCAATTCTGGTTTCCTCGGTGTATATGCCCAGCAGTGGGATTGCTGGGTCATATGGCAGGTCTATTTGCAGCTTTTTAAGGAACCTCCACAC